>JAHZND010003723.1:0-14085 GCA_027744115.1 Acrocyrtus sp. NNG-2020 | reverse complement strand
TCAGAATTATAGTACATAAACAAATTTCAAATTATACTCTACATTAGCCTTAGTATATATGATATTAATATTGGTTGAACATAATATATTTTGTTTGCCATTAGTAAGGTCAACTATGTAGGTTTTGCTCATGCGCAAAAAATAAGCACGCAATTTTTATTACGTATATTTTTTTGTTGTTTTGTGTATACTTTTGTAATAAACCGTCTGTCTAAAAGAGTACAATTAAGACCGTTGTTGAGAATCCTCCGCAGTATATATTTTGATCATCAATCATTATAAGCTCACCTTTTGCGGTCAGCATTCATTACATACTAATAATATATGGCCATGGCTTTGTTAATGTGGTTGGCTCTCGTGGGAGCAATTTGTTTCATTTGGCTTCTGAGGAAGCGACGTACTTACCAAAAACGGTTAGGAAATCTTAAAGATATTACAGGCCCTACCGGCCTTCCAATAGTAGGAAATGCGTTTCAAATTGGTCCTAATAAAACCGAACAGTTTTGCAAATGGTCTAAACAGTACGGACCCATTTACAAAGTGAAATTAGGAAGTGTGACGTGAGTGAAAAAAAATACTGTGCACATTTCAACCACTTTTCAGAATCAGTAAAAAAGCAACTTTTATTGCTTTACACAGAAAAATCATTATTTCGGATCCCAAATTGGCTCGGGAGATTTTCTCAAGCGATTCTATTTGCAATGGAAAGCCAATTATGGCTGACTTTGAGCTTTACCAGGAGTATCCAGGACTAGGCATAATTGGGTCGGAAGTGGAACTGTGGCAAATTCATCGGAGATTTCTCCTAAGACATCTCCGAAATTTTGGATTTGGTAAATATGCAATGGAAGCTCTCATAGTGAATGAGGTAAACGAACTGATCCAAAGCTTCAGAATGAAAGTTGGTACTCCAACTGGGGCAATGAGAGACACTTTAAGGATCACCGTTGTAAATTCCCTATGGACTATGTTGTCATCTAAACGGTTTAGTCATGATGATCCAGAATTACTTCAGTTGACGAGCAACACTTCAAAGTAAATTATTCATTAAATAATTGTAAAATGTTGAAAAATTTTAATTTCATTCATTATTCCTGAAGGAAATTTAGCGAAGCGGTCCAAAAGACTGGAATCCTTACATTTGTACCATTTCTCATGCGATACTTTCCAAACTTCAGTGGCTACAGTGCCATTCGGAGCGTATTCGAAGAAAATAAAGCATTCCTTGAAAACACTTTGGCCGATAAAAAACGATCTTTCCAGGATGGCGACTTAAATGATTTTATCGATGTCTACTTAACACAAATGAAAAAGGATGAAAACGACCCGAATTCAACTTTCCGTGGTGACCTTGGAGGTTTCAATGCAACGATATATTGCTTTTGTTTATCATTTTGAGATAAGCCAAGCCTGAGTAAAGTTTAAGAAAAAAACTAAACTTTATTTATTTTTCAGAACATCAACTAGTTGCCATCCTCTTCGACATGTTTCTTGCTGGGAGCGACACCACCGCCACAGCCCTATCATGGGCATTCCTTTATCTTTGCAAGTATCCTCATGTTCAAGAAAAACTTCAAACCGAAATTACTAACGTGACAGGAGATACTCGACCCGTTTCTTTAAATGATCGACCCATCATGCCTTACACCCTCGCCTTAATTGATGAAATTCTCCGCTGCTCCTCCGTTATCGCAGATGGTGTTCAGCATCGTGCCATATCAGATAAAATTTTTCATGGATATTTCATTCCAAAGGATACTTTAATTCAACCAAATATTTACTATATTCATCATAACCCAGAGCACTGGGGGGATCCTGAGACATTCCGTCCTGAGCGATTTCTTTCTACTGATGGAAACAAATACATTCGGAATGAGAATTTAATACCTTTCCAAGTTGGGAGGAGAAAGTGCGCAGGTGAAACAATGGCACGGGATACTATGTTTCTTTACATCACCCAATTATTTCAGCAGTTAAATATGAAATTCGACCCAAATTCAGAGGAGCCAAGCGTCGAGCCGGAAATTGGATTTTTGCGAGCTCCCCAACCGTACAAAATCATAATGAGTGATCGGCTAGTAAAAGTATGATCATATCGATGTCATCTTAATTTTAATTCTTATACAATTTTTATTCAAGTGCTGGTGAGGTATATTCGTATATTTACGTAAATATAACAATTAGTAATCGTGATATCCATTACAATTATAACAACTTTGTATAAAGTTTCACTTTTTACAGGTACATGCAATAATAATATGCGTAATTAAAATTAATCCGAGAAGTTTTTTTTAAATAAACAAGAAATTGAGTAAGCTTAGTTTGTAAATATTTGAGAATCAGTGCGCAAAATGATATAAATACTGCAAATATTATAACAAGTACTTAAATTACGAATTTGTTATCGCAATAAATATATAGGACATGTACACAAAAGTGGCAAAAGTATTAACAGAACATTATCATTAAGTGAATTTCGCAGTATTTTTGTACCATAAGAGTGTACTCATGAGTTAATGTAAATATTTGTTGATTTCTGATCGTTGTTGTAGAGGGGAATAGCAATTGCATCCATTTCAATTGTGAGTGCGTCACTGTGGCTATCGCCTATTTGATTTACCATTACATATCCCGGAACTATTGCTTCTGACTCGCTTGCCTGATTTGCGAAACGGTTCCTAATATTTTCCTTTTGAGTTTCATAGTCTCCCTGCAAATATAAAATTGTCGTGATTACTTTCATGCTAAAAAATTGGCACTTCTTTAGAATTATATTACTACTAATTTAAAATCATTTTACGTACAACCATCAAGACTTTTAAAAGACTTTCGAAATACTGAGCCATAAAAGAAAATGTGGGTCGCTTCTCCGGTTGCTCTTGCCAACAATCCACCATTATGTTATAGCTTAAAATTATTTAAATGAGAAATTATTATTGTTAATTTAACTCAATAATGTCAGTTATTGTGTGGTCATTAAATATTTAATAAAATACTTACATTCCAGTAGTGCATCGAGTCGGTTTAGTTAGCCTCAGCCCATTAATGAGTTGCTGGACAAAGTGTATATCCCAAGCAAGACCTGGATAAGGTATATCCCCAACTGTAAATATTTCCCAAAGGAGAACTCCATAAGCCCAGGCATCTGATTGTGTAGAAAATCGTAACTGCTGAAGGCTCTCGATAGCCATCCATCTCCATGGTAACGGCTCCTGCTTCTTCTTCACGTACTGGGTGTAATCAAAAAGTTGGCGAGAAAGGCCAAAGTCTGTTATCTTGGCTGATCCATTGACGTCAATGAGAACGGACCACCGGATCAGGTCCATTGTCGTCAGCATCTGCATTCCTTCCTGGGAAGTGGTTGGCGTTGGCAAATTTTCGTAGTTGACACCTTCCGGCCTGACCTCGTTATTAATGACTTGGTCAACGAAGACGGGTCTGTATCTCCGAAGATATCCTTCCAAACTGCCATTAGCACAGAACTCGACAACAATGTAGAGAGTCTCTATTAATAAAATAATTATTATTATTGTTGATATTTAATTTTAAGGGAGTTTAAAATTATGTTTAAATTTTAATTAAAATTTTATTAGTACTTACTCTCCTTGATTTTTTCTGTGGATGCCCCAATCAGTGAGACCACGTTGGGATGCTTCCCAATATAAATCATTATTTTCAGCTCGCTAAGAAATCCCTTGAATTGGCTGACTTCACATCCTGTATTGACCGTCTTCACTGCTACCACATCAGAAATACCTTCAACCCTTCCCTTAAGTACCGTCCCGAAAGCCCCTTTCCCCAATAAATTTTCTGTATCGATAAGCAACTTATTTCGAGGAATTTCGAACTGTTGATCGTATGGCATATAGTCGATAACTTCGTGCGCCTCCTTGTCAGTGCTTTTCAGTGCCTCGGGGTTACCTTCAAGGAAATCAAGGACTTCCTTCTCAGTCAAATTCCGGATAGCATCTTTGGCCTTCTTCAGACGCCACATTACATAGGCGACAACTCCAAGCAAGATTACTATCACGCTTACGGAGGCACTCACAATTTCAACTATTGGAGCTTCCTTATCTAAGCAAAATTATGAAATAAAAATGTGAAATAAAACAAAAAAATAAAAGTTTAATTAACTACCATATTTATTTTTATGAAATGCTCGAGTACCATACTTGCAACGTTAATCCGCTTTTGATAGCGCACCCAACCCGTGGCGTTCCACATGGGCACCATGCAAATGACATCGTAGTCGTTGGGATAAATAACGCGAATATTGCTTTCCCTTACGGTATAGTACTGATAGTCCGCATCAGTTGCGTAGACCCCATACAGTTCTTGCAATCGGTCTTAAAGCAAAACAATTTTCCGTTGCGTTTAACAAAATAAAATTGAATTTCTCTTTAAAAAATTTTAAAGCTGAAAGTACTTTTATGAAGAAGAATTTCGGAACCGTCCTTTCCTTTGATGACCCATTGGAGTCTCCCTTCTGAGAAAAATTTAGAGGCCTTGCATCCAAAAGGGTAAGAATTGTGAGGGTACATGGTGACGTTAGGAGTAAAAATGTCGATAAGTGCTGATGGAGGAGCATCTTCCCAGTTCAAATCTAATAAAATTGTTAACGTAATTAATTTATAAAGACATTGAAAACGCTAAATTGCTTTATAATAAAATCGTTGCTATTATGACCTAATCGCACTTACATAATTTTTGGTCAAATCCTACAAAGAAGTTAGTCTGATAAGTATGGTTTCCAGCCGTGCAACGGATCATTCCTTGTGACGTAAGCAACTGTTTCTGGGGCAAAGTGAGGCACAAAGATTTTCCCTGAGTTTCTCCGCTGCAGTCATTGGCATTACCTTGAATTATCTTCAGACAAGAACTTTTTCCTGTTTTATAGCGCTCCACTTCCTAATTAAGGCCAATTACAATTAAATATTTTTAAAAATTTAAAAATTAAATTAAAAATTTAAATGTAACTAAAAATAGTTACTGAGCTGATTAAATGTTAATTATCTTGGACAACTAACTAACCTCATCATTAAAACAATACTCGTTAAGTCTGCATTCCGTAATGCCCTGGCAGAATACCACCTGTAATTTCATTTGCTGAGCGTAGAATTGGCGAGAGCTACATGTTATCTCCGTCTCTGAAATTTTCTTCAGTTCGAGAATGTTATTGCGGTTGATGTCTTTGAAGAATAGAATAAATATCAAATTATTTTGTTGTGTAAATTAGGATTACGCATACTTGAAAATTTTTAATGTTTATGTGGCTACTGTGGTTACCCAAAGTTTCAATGTCCCATGTCTTTAAAACTCGCTTATTGTCAGGCGATATACATTGAATCCTACCTGAGTCCCCAACTCGCACAGATTTTTCCGTGTACTGAGAATCAAATGGAAGTCTGGATGCGTACGTAATAACTGACCTAGGAGTGATTGACTTTCCCTTGAAACTCCCTTCAAGGGTTACCAGCTCTTTGTACTTGCAAGAAAGGAACAGTCTTGAGTTTGGGAAGAGATAAAGCTTGTCCGTTGCAGGTTGAGCAATAATATCTAAAAATAATAATTTAATTAATTAGATTTACCACGGACTTTTTTAAAGGATGATTATAATTTAATTTAATTTAATTTGCTAGTATTGAAAAATTTTACCTGGGGTGGACTGAACTTCAAACGAAACACTTTCCTCTACTCCACTAGTTCCGGTAGCCTTGCATGTGTATTTTCCTACTGGATTGAGGCTGAATTGGGATTGGCTTTGGGTGCCATTTTCAGTTTTAATGATGAATCCTTTAGTCTTATCAAACTGTGGTGTGTGACCTCTTAATGCTGGTGGCGACTCCAAAGTAGGTATTACATTTTGGCTATTTGGGATGCATGGAATGATCAAGTCTTTTTCGGTAAAGTCAAGTGGAAATACTGCTGAATTGTGTACGGGCTTTAGATTTGATCCAAATATTTGTTGGGAGGATGGCCGAAGTAAGAAAAAAGTAAATTTCTGGTCAAGACTATCACGCCGAGATACTGTAACTTCCCTGGGAGATCTCACGCTGCTCAAAGCAAAGCCGATGGAGAAGACGTAAGTAGCCTCGTTAAACACATTTTCGGCGTTTCGTACGAAACTTGAGTTGGTAAAGTCATTTAACTGCAAATATATAATTAAAAACATTAAATTCAGTTTAAATTAGTTACAGAAATGAGTATTTGATAACATATTTATGGATTCTTATCTACCTGATAACCGTCAAATGAAAAGTCAATTGGAGACTGTGACGTACAGTTGACAACTCCCAGCTCATCGTTTTCAGGTGTTGCCGGAATGGAAATAATATTTTTCTCATTGCACTCCGCACTCTTCACATTGACAAGCCGACACTCAATCAAAACATTTTCGGACGGTATGAAACAATGACGGAAGGTGTCATCGCCCTCATCCCCACCCCCACTCTCACCATAAACAAATGCTGATAAGCTTATGAAGTAAACAAAAATAGCCAACTTTATCACATTGCCCCTACCAAAGATTATCTCCATTTTACTATCGCACTGCTGCTATTTGCTCCTCTCATTTCAGAATATTGTTAAGTCTAAATGACACGACTTTTGCTTGAACTTCCCTTTAAATAGTGAATAGAACTCAGCCTCTTTACAATGACGCACTCAGCTAGGATGTTATTGTAGGAAAAAAATCAGTTTCCAAACCAACATTCCAAAGTTTTGCTAAAACTTTAAAATTATTTTCTAAAACATTCATGGAAAGTCGTCACCATTCATAAGCCATGCAGCCAGTCTTCTTTCGCCTGTGGCTCCTGTGGCAATACTGACCGCAGATATTCCATTAAGTTTTCCATCATTCCAAAACTGTTTATCTTTGAGACTTATGGGTGATGATGATGCCACCCGATGACTACATCTTATTTGTTTTTGTCAACTGGGCCAAGTCAATAATTTTACCTTTTTTGCTTTGTGTTTCATGTTAAAACAAAAACGCGTTTAGAAATAAAGGATGAGCTTGTGGCTGCAGCTGCGTACGTGCTTGCTTGCAAAGCAGACTGATTTGTTGCGGTTTTTTTACAATATCGCTGCCACTGTCTACTTTAAAACAAACTTCTTTGTGGAATATTAAAAAAATTATGGAAATAACATGAGTGACTCATCACTCATCGAATGGAAAACTGAAGGCATATTGGAGACACCACACACCAGTCTTTAAATCTGAAACTCCTTCGTTTAAAATGTTTGGTATCAACGTCAGACTAGAGCTCGTTTGTAATTTCGTGGACACTGTTTCCTGAGGTGATGTAATCCTTACATTAAATGATTGTAGAACAGATCGTTCGCCCTTATTATAATGAAAGGAAAAATAAATGCGCTGTGTGTTAGTTTGTTGATCGTAATCCACATACGTGAACGTAAATGCTTGAAGGGAAGTGATGTGAAGTTGGTCAGATTAAATCTGCTGACGTGCGTACTTTAATGTAAACACGATTTGGGCTTTTAACATTTTTCATATGTTTGAACATAATTTAGTGTGCGGCAAACTTGGAAGGACATCTGATTGCTATATATTATGGGTCGTTCACTGTCCACAATTTATTTGTAGTTGTTAGGAACGAAATGAAAATAAATCTATTTTACAACTGGTTGCCACTTGCCAATTGGAAGTCAGAAAATCTACACCAGTTCCACCTTTTTCATTCCAGGCGTATGTGGCCAAAAACTGTTTATTTGCAGCGATATTTTTCTGGTAATTGGCACAAAACTGTTTGATATTGCAGGTAAAATAAAATCAAAATGCGCTTTTGCTTTTCCATGACAGTCTATCTAACATGGCAGTAACAAATTTTAATTTAGTTTAATTCTACAATAACAGGTTGAGGCTTCTGCTCTGCGGAAAGTCCAAACCTCGACTGCATTTTACGTCCTGCTTGCACACGTATTTTTCAACCGGAATTATCATAATGCCACATTCCACCTGCTCATAAACTGCACGCAGTAATCATAAAAATCTTACCGAGGAATTATATCATTTCGTTTCTGGGACAGAATCCACTTCAGTATCTCTCTTATTCTCTCACTCAAGCTAACTTTACCGATCCCATGTCTCGTTTCAAAGCTTCTAATCTTTCAGTGTAGAATCTCCATCGACAACTTTTTGGACAGTCGAGCATATTGACCTTGAGCAAAGAGTATTTCAGCTCAGCATCAACAAAAAATGGTCACATGTAGTAGTATGCAATAGTGGCAGTAATTACTGGAAAAACTCCAATTAAAATGCATGTCATTCACTTTTTACGAGGTTCTGTCTGCAAAAAGGTTTATTTGCATAGAGCTTAGAGAATAGAATGCTCGAAAGTGAAGATCTCTGCGTTTAGCGCAAGTGCCATTTTAACATTATAATCATTAAAATTAAAGCTGTTCCGATGAAAATTAGAAGATAATTAATAAAGAAGAAGTGCTAATTGAACAGTAAATAATCTTGAACTGCTCATGTAACTAGCTAACAGCCGCCATACGAACTTTCATTATTTAATGTAACACTGTTTAAATTATAGCCAATTCACAGTTTCTTCTGTAGAAAAACAAAAAAATGCATTTCATTGCTCTGCGGTGCTTCCTTTCTTGAATTATGACAGTGATTATATTACCAATTCTTTATCTTTACAGTGTTGGAAAATAATCTGAATTTTGTATTAAAAAGAAATTAAGTGTAAATCTGTATCCCAAATTATTTAGTTGGTCTCCACGTTCTCCTTAGTACGGCGAATAGCTTCTATGATGCGGGTAGCCAATTCCGCACCGCCAGCCTAAAATTGGATAGAAAAAGAACCATTTTGGTTTAATGACCATCAAATTTCGAATTTTTAGAACAAATTAAATCTTTTATTCTATTCATTTTATTGTAAGCTTAAAGTTAAAAATTTTAATGTTACTCACATGCTTAGTCATATTGCCCCTTTGATTCTCCGAAGGAAATATGCTTTTTCCAGTTCGCCACAAACTTTTGGCCGCCTGACTTCCGTTTCCTCTCCCTCCTGCTAGACCTTGCACCCTTGCAATCGCGGTCACAAACCAATAGTAGTAGAATATCAGGAAGACGATGGCAATCATGGCCAGTTGAAGCACTGCAAGTGCTATAACACCCATAAATGGAACAGGCCCACCCAAAGCAAATGATCTGGGCATAGCTTCAGCCGAGTTGTCAGTCATTCTGAAGAACTTTAAACAAACGCAATTAAATTATATATTTTAAAAAAATGAATTTCTCGAAAATTTCTCAAAGGAGTGTGTGAGGTGGCTGGCTGATGATTACTTGTCCGCTGCACACGAGAAATTAATTTAGTTTCTCCTGCTAGGTAACAAACCTGAACGGAGTAAAACTCAGGTAGGGATGTACTTTATTTTCAACAGAGGTGAATCGTGAATCGGAAGGACAAAGAAAATCTATGATCAATGAACTGGTACAAGGAGGAAAAAAATTGTGAAAGAATAGGGTTAAACGACCGTACTTTCTTGTCCTTGTCGGTCAATGAAATGAAAGGAGCCAAAGCCATTTCACACTGATTCATTCATCACAATAGTAAAAGGTGAAGGTTAGTTACTTCCATGAAGTACTTTACTTACTCCGATTAATATTGGTTCAGAAGAGTCTCATATTGTTTTTGTTTACGTAAGGGATGCGGATTTTATCACTTTGCCCCATTCCTACATTCCCATTCCTTGGCTTTGACCATGGAGTAGAAAAATACATGCATGGGCATGGGTATGGGTAAATATTCTTATTAAAATGGGAACTGCATATACGATGCGTATTTAATACAGTGGAATTTCAATGGCAATGTCAATATCAATATTGGACAATTCAAAATGAACATTTTCAGGAAATTTTAATGTGACCCTAAACGGGTTTATTGAGTGGAGCATGTGACATCCCGAAACAAATGCTTTTCGCTGTATTTATTACAAGCCAAAGCTGGAGTTACGCACCAAAAGCTTCCTTTTTTTGTGGCTACCCACACACTCGTTTACCAACTTTAAAAACAAGTGCAATTTGTTTATAATACATTTAAAATCTAAATTTAAGCATTTTGTCGGACAGAGAGACGCTCTCTCTGCAACAAAGTAATATCAAACAGAGTCTTGATAAGGTATTATTGGGGCACTTCTACGTGCCATTGAGTTAGGTTGAGATGCAGGGAGATTAGAGCTTGCCAAGGGCGAGTGAAATGAGCATCAGAGTGAAATTGGGATAACAAGGGGACAGATTGAAATTCCCTTTAGAGTTATAATTGAATTATATAAATTAATTTAGAATTAATCTGATTGATCTCAGCATGAGCTGAGAACCTGTCATGTAGTATAGTAAATGTGTTACGTTAATAAATCGTAGGAGCTGGCGCTTATTGCCATAATTAAATCCATTAAGTGCTAGCAACAATTTTATTAACCATCCACCTAATTCCACATCAGGAGGAGTTTAATCTAATCACTATTACCAGCGCAGTTACACGATTAGTGCGTAAGGAAATACCAGGGCGTTTTGTGTGCGCAGCAGCAGAAAGGGGATAGGAGTTTAGTGGAGGAGTTAATGTAAGTACGGGTGGAATACTTATTGTTATTATTATTTAATACATCCGATCATCCCGTTTCCGCCCGTAACCCTCCACCGACCCCCTTGTTCCCTCCGACAATTTTATGTGTAAGTAAATGGTACGGTTGCATCTACTTTTTCGAGTTTTTAATTTCATTTGACTATCATAATATGCTATACTTATAATTACAATTATGTCAGTAAATAGTTTGATAAATTAATTCCGTTCTTTATTGTTTTATCTACTCTCCATAATGCGGTACTTTGGGATGATAGGCGACTATACCAATTATTACATTATTCCGTGTACATTCTCACATTTCTTTATGTTTTAGTTCGATCCTAAAATTAGAAATAAATTTTGACATCATGACATAATTCTTTGCGACTACTGGGGCAATGTGCAATATCGTTTCTAAAATTGAAGTATATACAACTTCAAAGCAAAATTAAATGACTCCAAACGCAATAAAAAACTTACCTACGTATTTTAGGCAGTAAAATTTCGCTAAATAATAAATAGGCACTATATGGCTTTAATGACCTTTAATTATAAGCAAAGTGCATTTTTAAAATCTCACAGTACCTATTACCCATCACTAAATCCTATCACTGTTGCAATGACTTTATGAGAGGATAATATCAAATACGAATACCTATTGTTTTGTTGTTTTTATAAAAATAATTTTATTCTTGAAAATATTTACTTCCGCAGTACCAATAATTGCATCAACTTGAATATAAAAATATATTTTAAATGGAGCAAAGCGGAATAGGAATGGACTAAATTAGTATCCCGAAGAGCGCAAGGAGTGGTGAGAGTGGTGAGACTGGTGGGAGTAGGATGGAGCGGAGTAGCTGGATCCGGAGGATCGGGAGTAAGCTTCCCTGTGGGCTTCGGCGTGTTCAGCGGGCATCTCCACTGGGCGTGGTAAGTGATCTCCGCTGGCACGGAAACCATTCTCATCGGCAGACCATCCGGTGGAAATGTGATGTCCTTCAGGGGAGGTGTAGGCGAAGTGACCTTCCTTCACGATGGTGGCGTCGGACTGGACCATGTTACCGTATCCATCGTCGTAGGTGGATACACGTCCGTGGGCGACGTGGGTGTTGTCAGAGACGGAGATTCCGTTTCCGGTTTCGTATCTATCAAGGAAAAGGAAATATTATTGAAATGTGGGGCACAATGAGACTTCCACTTTTTACAAATTACACATTATAGATATATTTACCTGAGACTGTTGGAGTCGGATCCACGAATCTCGTTGTCAAAGACTGTAATTGGAATGTGAGCATTCACGTGTGAGCTGTATCCACCTCCGTAGCCGCTGCTCCTCTCCTCATGTACACTTCCATAACCGGCAGTCCTAACTTCGTGAGATCCTCCGTAGCTGACTGTCCTCACGTGCTGGGGAGCAGCATAGGATGGAGTCTCCAGTCGGACAACGGAGTGGGAAGGGCCATATCCATTGGCAGCCACGGAAGCGGCGCAGAAGGCGAGAACTGCAAACTGGAGACATAGCAATTTGTTAATAATGAGCTGGATAATTTCAGCAATACATTAGTGGCAAGGAAGCCAAGTTTTAGAAATTAAAATTTTTCTTACAGCTTTCATTGTAGATGTTGAGTGGTGAAGGAGGGGCTTTTTCTAGTAATGTTGTCTGGCTTCTTGAAAGGGTTAGGAAGCTGTGAGATGACTGCTGAGATTTTCACCTCGGTATTTATACCAACCAAACGAAACACTCATCTCCTTCACCGGCATTTTCACGTGCAGTCACTGTACCCTAATCTACTGATGCTTATAGCGGTGGAGGCGTGGCGTGATATAATCGTGTGAACAAGCTGGTTCTACCTATTTTCATGGGCAAGGTCAGTTAAACCTTCAGCTTCAGGAGAAGCTAGTGCGTAAGGAGCTCCCTCACTCATAAACACTTTTGTTTTCATGATCAATATCCTTGAATGGTAAATTGTCTGCTCAATGAGCTCGATCTCTTTTCTATTTCTAGCAGAAAGCATCAAATCTTCTGCAGTCATATGCATGTGCTTTTCCTTTAAACTGTTTACCAAAACTTCAAAAGTTCAAGGTTACTGATAGTGAGAGGGCTCCAGCTCGAAATATCGGGAGAGAGATGAGATTGCAAAAGATCAGTACGAAACAACAAATGATTATCCATTGTCCGTTGTAACGACACCATGCATCATCCTCTGTTGCACTACTTTATGGCAGCTATGGCAATTTAAGTAAAAACATTTGCAGCCTCCATAAAATTATCCGTGAGGATGGAGGCTGCAAAATGAGGAGTCAGTGAGGACAATGATCTCGTGATTTTGATAATTTGCCTTTTGGAGTAATTTTTCTACAACGGATTGTAGCTGTAGGAAAATCGATAGTGAAAGGTGCGGTTCTGTTCCGTCACCACATCACTTAGGTATTTGCATTATTTTTTGCTATGCTTATTTAATGTCGCTGTAATATAAATTACTTTTAGATTGGCATAAGTTCCACAAAATGTTTTATGAATGCGCTCCGTTACAAGCTGAAATACTGAATGTGTTGCTATGCTTATAAAAAACTGAAATACCGAATGGAAATTTTGGATTTAGTGGAATGAGTAAGAAAAACACTTATTTTATTTCTTTAATCTTCGTAATTAATATAGCCATCAAGTACAAATTAAAGTACACTATGAATTGGTAATAATTACATAAACATCAAAAAATAACTACATAGGTATTTACCTACCTACTATATATCTGGGCATCTTTCATGAAAAAAATTCTATTTTGACTTCAGTACAATAATCTGCCCAAAGGCTTCAATTACTAATTCATTTTCACTTCAATTCATTAATATTTCTGCTAATTCATTGATTGTGACAAAATTATTCAAATCAAGTTATGATACTATCATCAACATTTTAGAACATTCTGCAACCATCAACAGTCAGTATGTAACTGGGCTGAGAACATATTTTTATGGCTTAAGAAATAAATTTACAGCTAATTACAATTACAACAATCTAACTTGTAGTTCATTTTACACTAACGAAAAGACATTATAAGATAGAGACTCAATTAAAGCTCAATTTTCTATAGGTTAGACTGATTTGAACATATTTTAATTAGGTCGACTGTGAGTAAACATAATTTCTTTGGAACGAGTAGATATATTAATTTTCATTAGCACAATCTTTTGTAGACGAGGAAGAAAATTCCACACATCCGATTCCTCCACTGGTTTAATGGGGCGAATCTGCTCCTTTTTTAAAATGTCACCAGTCTCATCGTAGAAGTCGTAAAGAATCGGGTCGTCCCAACGCTCACAGAAATAGTGCGCCACGGCTCCAGCGTAGGAAGGCAACTGCAAGCACTCCACATTTGGAAAACACAACAGGAAATCCTTCAATACTGGAGAGTGGCTGAAAGATATCGATGTTACTGTGGGGAATATTTCTTGGAAACTTGTCACTCTTTTCATCCAAAAGTCGGCA
>JAHZND010003722.1:0-16010 GCA_027744115.1 Acrocyrtus sp. NNG-2020 | reverse complement strand
ATCCTCGAAATCCACAAATGGGAGCAGTGTGAGCAGCAGGTTTTAGCCATTTTAGCGGGATAATGATCGGAATAATGATCCCTCTCAAAATAGTGACTTACTGACTCGCTGACATATTCTTCCATGCAAATAGCACTCTTTCTACTCTTTCTGATGACGATGATGACAGCACGCTGCTGCATTCTACAAAAAACGAGCAATTTTTATCCCACAACTTCCATATTCATGGCACAACCACTAAAAGAGCTGTGAATACTTCCATGAAGTCTTGAGTGCGGTGATGGGAATCCTTTTAACTTTTAAATAATTATTGTAATGATGTGATGATATGACGTGAAGGCGGCATGAGCGTTGATGATCTCTAAACATCCATATTTCTCTGACTGACTTATATTTTTAGGTATTTTTAATACTAAAAACGTATTTTTTTCTGAGAGTTCTCTTCTCAGCCTGCAATTTCCACTGCTGCAGTGGGATCATAGAGAAAAGCTTTGTTGGATGGCGGATGTAATGCAAATGTGATAAATTGTTATGCTCCTCTCATCCCAGCCTCTTCATTTCCAAGAGCGTATAATTTTTTTTTGCGAAGTCAACCCACGCAAACCACAATTTACCGTACTTCCTTCTCAATTATATTATTGTATGATGAAGATCATCCTCACGATGATATTACTATAACTCAACGAGAGCAATTTTCATCGTATATATTTTTTCAGTTCTTCTCAGCCTGCCGTAAAGTAAAAATGAACTCGTTTAAAAATTCCCATAAATCTTTTTTCAGAATAAAAAAATACCGCTTAGAAAAAAACATTCAGCTTTTCTTTAAAAAAAGACTGATTTTTTTTAAGTTCCCGGTATTTTTAAACATCTCTCCCCGTCATTACCGTTTTATTCCGGTTTTCGTAGATCTTCTCATCTCTTTAAAAATTTCTGCTCCGGTTCGCAAAAAATTTTTTTTAAGTTCCCGGTATTTTTAAACATCTCCCCGTCATTACCGTTTTATTCCGGTTTTCGTAGATCTTCTCATCTCTTTAAAAATTTCTGCTCCGGTTCGCAAAAAAGGGCGCATGTAATATTATGCTGATTTCTATTTTTTTTATAAAAATGCCGCATGCAGATAATAATCCTGTCCAGCATCCGGAAGAAAATATTTATTCCGCCACTTTTTTTTCTTCTTCCCCACAAAGCTCCAACTCGACTATATCCGTATCGTGTGGCTCAAGTCAAACACAATCCGTTTGACAAGAAAACGAGATGAGATGATCATCATGAATGACTGATCTCCTCTTTGTGTGATCACTTTTTTATGATAATGACGAGATGATGCAGTCATCCATAAGGCAGAAATGTAGAAGTAGAAGCATGCAGACGCAGGCAATCCCACTCCAATCCAATAAAAAAAATTATTTCCACCTACAAAACAGAGCCGCTATGCATCGCCAGTGAAGAAAAATTGAAGGAGTAAAATTTTTGACAGTTGGGTGCACTCTTACAAGAATAAAAAATATAAAGCAAAGGCAACTTCAGCTCCTTCTTCTTGGGCTTTCTGCCCGCTGACAAGTTGTTGTAGCTTTATAGGCTGTACCTCAAAAAGCTTCTTCTTTCATTGTTGACTGGAGGTCAACTTATCACATCCTCATGATCATGACCACCGCTCCTACTCACATTTTTAGCGTCTTACACATAAAAAAATAGCATAGGGTACAAGAAAAAAAATCCCATTTTGCTCCTAAAAGGATTGATGATTGTGCGAGATGGACAATTTCTTCACAAAGACACACTTCCACATAAAAAATGTATTCTTTGGATCTAACCGTCCGAAAGAATCTAGGAAAAAAAAGAAGGCGCAGTACATTTAGCATATATTTATATGCACTGCTGTATTATTACATCTTTTTTCGTATTCCGTCCTCGGCTTGTCTGCAGTCATGCAGTGGTCGGTGTGTAACAAAAAAAAATCAGAAAAAAGTCACTTTTACACTCCATATATCTATCATCACTACCATCTCACGAATAGTAATAATAAAATTACCTACAATCCCAAAAAAGTGAGAGAAAATAGAGGTATATAGTGATAATCATTCAGAGAAAGGGTATTTAGATGAGAAAAAAAAGTTTATCCGAATTTTTTTTATTCCTTCTCAATACGAAATTTCTAAGTCCGATGAAAAACTATCTATTTTTCCTTTTTTTTCTGTATGGCTCCGAGAACAGATGAATAAATGAATGTGTACATGCATGCGATGAAAATCGACTCGTTGCAACTTTTTTCCCAATTTCCATGTAATTTGTGGATTGTGGATATGGCCAATGCAATGTAATGGCAACAGGCTTTGTATATTGAGAAAAAATCGATAACATTTTTTTTATATTCGTGCTATACCGGAGAGTAGTGAACTGAAAGTAGAAAGAAGAGCTGTCTAGTATGCCATGGATGGATATAATTTTTTTCGGGATGGATGTCTATTTGTTTGAGGAGGAATAGTACATCATGACTAGGGGAAAAAAGATGATGGTGATATTGTTGTCGTTAAATGGCACGTTGCACTTATAGTAAAAAAAAATCTGCCGTAATAACAGAAGAAGAAAAAAATATATAATGATAATGCTTTTTTTTTCTTTCTAGCTAAACCTGGAGATAGATATTGGCACAAGAGTATGATGATGAGGGGGAAATGATTACAGCGCAATCACGACTTTTTTTTTCCTTCTGATACAAGCTTTTGTGTACGCTTCACTCATGATAATCATTTTTTTTCGGTGTTCGCCACTCACTGCAAAAATAATGGGACAGGCTGAAAGCGTATAAAAGCGTTACAAAAGGTGGGACGTTGTTCAAAAAAAAGTTAGAGAGTGCCCATCAGCATTAGAATATAAAAAATTGTGTTTTTGAGCGAAGATTGTATGCAAATCAGCCTCGTTCTTCAATAGATCCGAGAGAGACATGTCCAGTGTGTAA
This sequence comes from Acrocyrtus sp. NNG-2020, assembly GCA_027744115.1. Taxonomy (NCBI): domain Eukaryota; kingdom Metazoa; phylum Arthropoda; class Collembola; order Entomobryomorpha; family Entomobryidae; genus Acrocyrtus; species Acrocyrtus sp. NNG-2020. Next base: position 13,051 of record JAHZND010003722.1, on the reverse strand, counting down.
TCTTGAATTCGTGTTTATGTAAAAAACGGCAACGTACCATTTTTACACAATTTTATCCACTCATTATATCATTATCATTATGTATGCGCGAGAAGTGAATAAAAATAAGCGATTTCGCTTGTTTCTCCTTGTAAAAGTCTCAAAACTTCTCAGGTGAGAAGAAAATAGCGATTATCAATAACTACACGGCTATTTTACGATTCGGCAATTTTTTGGCTTCATAAAAATATATTTTGTGCTTTTTTCACAAAAAAATAAGCGTTAAGGTCTTAACTTGATAATGATAATGCTCTTGGAAGTCATGATGAAAATGATGGGCATGCTTGTGACTCACTTTTTTTCTAAGGATGGCAAGGCAAAAAAACAACATGGTCAATGGCTGAGGAACGAGAAAATAAAAAAAAGGGTTATGGATGTGGATGTGGATGACTCTTTTCTTCTTGACTGAGCTAACCGGCTGACCTACCAGTCAATTTTCGTATGCTGCACCGACACAAATTCTCAAATTCTTGGCTAAAGTATAAAACAAATTACTCTTTTGAATCTTAGCTCTTCTCAAAGTTTCAAATATGCCTTCAGCCTTTGAGTTGATGCACGATCAAGTGCAGAATTGAGAGGAGTACGAGAAGTAAAAAAGAACATTTTCTCGTACAGATCTACTTCTTTCGATGCAACGTAACCGTGGGATTTCTGATTTAATTTGTTCGTTCTGATCTAATATTTTACGACGCTACATGATAATTATCCACTACGCAAAGTGGTGATTTCGTACATTATTTATCGACTGGAGTTACTCAAATCGAGTATACAAAAGAAATGCTCTGGGTGAAATCCAAGCTGTCTAAAATGAAAACATGCCAAACCTAATTTACATAGTTCTACGCCATTTAACTTTTCTAATTACAGTCACACGTTATATAATTAATAGATTGTGTTTAACTGCCTCATGATGTCATGATTTTCAACAGGCCATTGTTTTTGTGTGCGCAAAAGGAAAGTGTACTGTGATGATAAGTGGAAAAATTACCTTTTTTTCGAGCAGATTGTTTCCAGCTTACTCACAGGATGTATCTGCTAGAATGTGACTTTGGGTTGCATTTGCTTTGCATCGGCCAAAAAAATGCCCAAGCTGTCATAGACAAAGCTTCAGATGGAAATCGATATTTAATTACATAATATCCCTCACAAATCATAATATTTTCAATCATAGGAATACCACGCAAGCAGTTGCCTCATACATTTCCAGTCCCTCCGCCACATCTTTGTCTGTCGCATGCCATAATTTTATTACATTTGTGTCGCGACCCACATGCCCAGCCACAGAAAATGAGACTTTTTTTTCTCTTGTTTTCTCCGTCCAACTCGAATATTTCCGTGCTGTCGGTTTATGTAACAGAACACACAGAAAAAAGCAATCGAAAAAATATAATGACAATTTGCGGTTTCCTTCGGCTTCTTTTTCCGTTTCCCCTTCTCCCTTTCAAAAAATACCCTTCCTCCAAATAATTTTATTAAGAGAGACAATTGCATTTTGTGCACCACCGCCACCCACTTTGATGCTGGCCGTGCATTACTACACAACCAGAGCCTGCCGAAGCGTGCAGACTACACATGTAAGTGGCACACCACACAAATACAAATCTTCACCAGAGACCATACAAAAGTCTTGCACAGCTTAGGCTTATCCAGAAAAAAAGACAAGATTTACTTGGGTTGCGGTTATTAAATCGAGCTGTGGGGCTACAATCCAATATATACTTTTTCCCGTCCAGATAGAAACCACTAATATTTCCTTGTTCCAGGAGCACAGCCCCAACTGAACCGTATCTTTTGGAGAAGAAAAGCGGAAATTGACGGAGGTCATTTAGTCTGCTCAGGGCTTCATTGCGGAATAGGGAGACAGCAATTTTCTTAATGTAAAAAAGTGTTCTGCGTATAGAAAAATGCCACCAAGAAGAACGTCCCCGATAAAAACACACATTTTAACCTCTCGGAGGAGAGATTCCAAACCGGGAAACCTTTCTCTGTTTGGTATGGAGCAACAGTACTCTGTACTAAATGAACCGTGTGAAGTGACATGAACCAGAAATGGACCGTTGCATTGCATAACCACCACCCCATTCCATGCTACAAGGGAGCTGATCCTTCTTTCTTTCTTTTTGGACTCACTTCTTACCCGTATCCCGAAAGTGGATAACGACACTTCTCTTTAAATTTTTTCCTCCTTCTTTCTCAAAATAGTGCCCGGAGAGTTGAAATACTACTCACATTACAGCATCAGTAGTAGGAGGACAAGGTTTTGTTGGTAACGAGGTGGGTCGATATACCAGATGTCATATGTCATGTCAAACTAGGGCGAAAAGATTCCATGCATGAATGGACTCCCCCTTTTTTTATCCTCCTTCAGATGAAATCAAGGGAAAACTGAGAACTTCTTTGCTAACGTTTCTGTACCTTTCGTTCCCTTTTTGGTCCACTGGAAGTTACCCTGTAAACTGGATACCTTCATCCTCCAGCAGCCCACTCCAATTCCATGAGACCAGAAGATGAAAAAGTTTTCTTCTGTGTTGCCCAACAACTAAAAGAGCTTGCGTGTTGTGCTCTGTGACTGCCGTAAGTATGTGCGGAGGTGCATCCAGAATACAAAGAGGGACATTTCTTTTTTCAAAAAAAAAATTACCCAAATCTTTCCCAAAAATTTGTATGCAGCAAAGTACCCATGCAATAGACTTATAAGAATAAGTCATATCACATCTATCCATCCGCCAAGTCAATGAATCACAATTTTTTTTCGTGCCTTGCTCAGCTTTTTTTATGACGAAGGAGAAAAGAAAAAACCCTTCCCACTCAGTTTTCTGGACATTTTCGCTCAATGCAGCAATTGCATTTAGTAGCTCTTGTCCTTCTTCTCTCCGAATGGAAAGCGACACACGTCCCAACTCCTTCAACAAGAAAAATCACTTGATTCTTATTCAGGACGAGGAGGCTTGTCTCCAGTTACAGAAAATCGTAACAAGAGCTACCTTAACTGGTCTTTGGTCTTCTTAGCCCTTCTGAAAAATCCCTTTTCTCGCCCTCCCTGGACAAAAAAAGTCTTTACATGAGATCACTCGTAGGCACACCAAAAATAAGAATCAGAGCTCACTCAGCTCTCAACAAACCCGTAAAAGTAATTCCCTAAAAATACACAGATTTACTTCTGAGAAGCCCAAAATGACTTTAATGGGCTCTTCCTATTTTTCTAATCTGCCAGTTCTTAAGAAAAACATTGTTTTTCTAACTCCGCTCAAGTTTTTCTTTCTTTTTTATGACCGATTGACTAAAAAGACAGAGTCCACCCTCTGATTACATTTCTGGTTTACTTAAGCCTAAACTCAGCCAAAAGTTACTGATCCCGGTAACCGCCTTCACGGATGAATAATGAGAGAAGTGATTGTACAAGCGTGTTAATCCTCCCTTTTTTCTTAACTCCCTAAACCCTTCATCATTCCAATGATGAAATCTGAGATACTCATCATCATCTCTGCTTTCCTTCTCTGTAAACTTCTTTTACTTTAAAACTCATCAGTATCATCATCATTCCATCATTCCCCATTTTTATGACAGTACAAAAATTGTTTTTACTTTTAGGAAAAATTCATTTAACAAAAAATAGCACGGATTTTCTCTCGTCATTAAAAAAGGGAAACGCTGACAGAAATTCCTTTTATCCCCGAAGCCTTCTTCAAGATATATATATTTTTTTGTACCTGGGCAGTGAACAGCTTCATTTAAGTTCATCAACCACCCCATTTATATGCAGTGAAAGGATTATTTCCCCATGTAAAATTCCCATCAACTCGAAAACGTCTCTCCTTTTAATTTTATAAAAGGCAAGAAAACAACACCAAGAGAACTTTTAAAATGCGTTTTAATCTCCCTCACACCGCTGCTAAACTCTTCAATCTGCTCCTACTACTGTGCGAGACAGAGCTAAAACCGTCATCATCATTTCATTTCCCACCAAGACTTTTTCTTTACGCTCCTGCCTTGAAAAAGCCCTTAAAAGTTTTTTTTCTTTCAAAAATGGACTAGTTTTCAGCTCAAAATAGTTACTGGTCTGTTTTATGATGATTGTTTATTGCCAACTTACTTCTAGAATATTTTTTTTCTGTTTTGGCTTCTTGCAAGCCGAAAACACACAGAAAAGGGAGGAAGGAGCGAGGTGTGTGTAGTGAAGCGGTAGCGCTTTATTTTGGCTTTTTCTCAGATTAAAAGATATAATTTTTGAGGTTGTTCTCTCAGAGAAGTTTTTGTGAGCGCGGTGCTAAAAGTTAAGTAGTTGGTGTAGATGCATTAAATGTTACTTCCTCCTCCTTTTATGACACAGAAAAGTGATTATGTATGCATACGCTATACGTCTCAAGATTATACTCAGGGATAGCAATGAGTGTGGAAACAGTAACAGTAGTGCTAGCGCCACCAGGACCAGAAACGTGTTTCCTTCGCTCCTTCCCGAATTATTCCCGTTTTGAATTATGAATTTGTGTTATGATGGCAAGAGGCACCCAGAAGTAAAAAAAATAATGTAGTGCCTTTTAATCCTTTAAAGCACGTTCTAGCTCTGTTCTGGTTTTGTTTCTTGTAGGAGGAAAATAGCCTCTTAAAATGCATCAAATGAAGTGAGCAATTCAGCATATCATTTTTTTGAATTTTCCATTGCATTTGTCACGACAAGTTTATGTTACGATATGGGCACTAATGCTTACGCTTTGAGCGTTAGGGATTTCCCTTAGACAAAAGCGGGAGCAAACAAATCGAGCGCATTAAAACATTTTTTTTTCTTCTTCTACAATAAGAACAGGAGTGAGAGTGCCATTAAATAAGGTTGTTCCTTTTTGGTCAGATTATTTTCGTGTTTCAAGTGGCAGTAAGTTGTAACGTAATGTGGAGTGGAGGAGAGAAGGAGGAAATCCGTTCTTAATTTATTTCGGACTTGAATGAGCGCTTTTGGCAACCGTCCCTCTTCTCTACTCGCAAAGAGCAAAGGGAACAAAAATCGTCGTCGCCTTTGTCGTCATTTGTCCTTATCCCATTCTCCATTATTGCCTTTTTATTATTACAAATTACAATTGCTTTTTTTTCTCAACTCTCGCAAATCGCTCCTCCGGTGCTATCAGTGAAAGGTAAAGCTACTCCTGATTACTTACTGATGATTATTTGAAAGCAGCCACCTACCTAAATTTTTTTCCGCTCGTAGTCAGAATACAAAGCCCAGTAGCCTGCTTCTTTTCCTTCCTCCAAAAAATAGTAATGAAATGTATGGGAGGTGTTCAAACCACATTTTATATATTTATCCCTCTCTCTCTCTCTCTCTGTTCATCTCTTCTAAATTATGTAGAACACTTTTTTCTTGGATTTTTTGGCGCGAACGAAAACTCACATTAAAAATCATTCCAAGTATATGAGCACATCTACACATAAGTCAGCGCAGCAAGAGCGGAGCTATGTGAAGTCATGAATTAAATCGTTTTTGGCTACCGCTTCACTCTCTTTCCACTCAGGGGGAGAAATCTGCACATTTCAAATAGTAAATCATGTCAAATCGTGCTAAAACATGTGTAAATGGGAGCAGAAGCCTAGTGAGAGAGGGATAGGGAGCTCTTCACACTTTTTTTTGGGGAGGCTATTTTGTTGTGAGGATGATGCCAACAAAAAAAACTTTTTTCACTTGCGGTCTCCGCACTATACCACACCATTGCTGTCATCATCATCTCATCATCTACCTCTTTTCTCCCTCTCCTCAAAAATACAGACCAACCATCCCCAGCTTTCAGAAAGAACAATGAGCTATTTCCATGTCTACTTTTCATTTTCTCTCCTCTTTCCTACAAAAAAGGAACGTTTTTTTGCTGCTCAGCTATGTACAGAAATTACAGCCATCAACTCTTTCTCCCTTTCCCCCTCGCCTTCTCTGTTCTGTCCAACTTTAATTTGAACAAAGTGGAAAACGTGCAACTTTCTTTCTTCAGCTTCCGGAGAAAATTTCCAGTCGTGCATTAGTAATAGGCAATATGCGTCTTTTTTTCTTCCCTCCTCTCTCACTTTCATTTTCATCGCATTCAACTTTCACTAGTCTATTCCTGATGATGCTACGTGATAGTATCTTAGCTCCTGTTTTTTTTCTGCACAAAAATGATGGGCTATATGGAGAGAGCAGTTAACTTCCATCTTTACACATTTAGGTTACAAGGGCTGACAGACCATACCAGATGTAAAAAAAGATATATAAAAAACAGAAAAGAGAGCAAAGCGGAAATGAACGAGAATAAGAGGAGTGAGAAGGAGGACTGGAGAAGAAGAGAGAAAAAAAAGCTGCCGGAGCTTAACTTCTTGTAAGGAGATAGCAGACACTTACATTTCCTACTTTTCTTCCTGTACATTATACATTTAACATTTTCTCTCTCAAATTCACACACGTACCCCTTTTCTTCTTTTTTCTGCACTATCACTTTTCACCTAACTTTATGGCGCTCGTTCATTCTTTTTTTTCTTCCTCCTTCTCCAATTCTCTATGCTCAACTCATTTCATTTTCTTCTTCCTGGAGTGGGAGAAGAAGACTTCCCGGATAGGATTTTTAATTCTTAAAATGTCTAAATTCCCTTTCTCTTTTTTTTCGACTGATATAGGATAATAAAAAAGAAAGAAAAATACACATTGAAAGGTCGATAACTTCTTTTTTATTTGTAGAGCTTGGAACTGGAACTGGACTTATCCACGCAGTCACATGGAAATAGCTTTTTTCCCTACTTTCTAATATGAGCCTTTCTCTCCCTAGTAGTAAATTTAGCACATTCTCAACTCATTTTTTCTCCTCTTCTTCTGTCTCGCAAAGGGAGCGGAAATGAGAGTGCAAAAATTGCTAATCTTACATATTCCATTTTCTTTCCTTAGGAAGATATAAATAGTTCATGTTAGGCCATTTTCTCCACCCTGAATAATTTACGGAATGACGTTGCTCCTCCTCGGAGACCCGCTAACATTGCCTCGATCCCTTTTCATTCCCACCGAATGTGTCCTTCTGATACAGCCCATCCCACATTTTAAAAGAACACATTTTCTCTCCTCTATGATCGTGAGAAAAAAAGAGTCAAGGCTCCTACATTTTTTTATTATAGCCTGACACTGGTCACTATACTATCTCCATACTCGCAGAACGAGCACGGCCAACCAATTTGACCACGACATTGCACACAAAATTCCCGCATACATCCATATTTTCCTTCTATCGCATCACTCAAGCCAAAATCCATTTAAAAACAACAGCGCTCGAAAATGACTAGGACTTTTTTTTGTAAAAAATGAGCATATTTTTACCTCGCCTCTGCATTCATCCCTTCCATAAAGGAACCACACCAGGATTTTTATTAATAATGATGAGATGGAAAAGTGGAGATATGGAAAAAGTTTTTCTGTTTATTTTGAGTGTTTGCCAGCGGGTTTTCTCTCTCTCTCTCTCTCTGGCCTGGGCTGGAGTCATCATATCTGTGGAGCACTTAACCCTGGAATGACCTACACAGCGAATCTCACTTGCGTATTGCATCATCACCAACCATCAACATTAACCACATCATGCTCGTCATCATCAAATAGTCTGCTTGGCTATATGATGTTACCATATTTTTGTGGGAAGGGAAAAGTAAGAGCAGCACCAGAGACAAATATGTATCCTTCTGAACTAACACTGCCTACTCTCAGAAGAGTGCCACGGCAGGATACCATTTTCCTAAATGGAATAAAGTGCATTGCATAAAGTAAACAGAAAGAATTGTACACACACGCCTGCGGTATAAAAAAACGTACAAAAAGTTATCGACTTTTGTGACTGGATTTTACTATGCACTTTCTGCTTTTTTTCCCTCGTAGGAAGAAAACAGAGGACATGACATGGCTGCGCGCAAACATAAAAATGTAGCAATATGATTAACATGACAATCTTAATATGACCATTTTCCCCTCAGGAATCCTCTCAACCTTTTTTTTTCTCTCTTCACGTGAAGAAAACTGGATGAAAAGATGACTTTAAAAAATAGAATGAGATAAAAACAGAAAAAAACAAACAGTTTGTTTTCATCAAAACGCAGGAGGAGAAGGAGAAGGGACACATATTTTGGCGTAAATATTTTATGACAGTTTTAAACTCAAGTGGGACTCTACCGAAACACATATGTGCAGTCTTATTTTGGATGAAAATAGCAATAAAAATGGTCGTTTCAAGAGAGATAGAATGAAATGGAAGAAGAAAAAAATATTATTGAGGCGCAAAGGAACACTACACAGCTATCCTCACCTTTTGCATATGTTAAGTAGGAAAAGGAGGAGGCGGAGAAGCGCATTTCAAATGGGAATGCACACACGATTTGAAAGAGGATGTGTGAAACGATTTTATTTATTCTTTTGTTACCTAACTTCAAAAGGAGTAAATACGGGCGAGCGCGAGCAAGGTCTTTTCTACAAGCTCTATCTCGAGCTCACAACTCACCCTCTATTCGGGGCTGCTTCAAAAAGCAAAAAAAAATCTTTTTTTCTTAAGTGAATTTAAATCATGTTTTTTGAATGGCCAGAGCAAATACAGTGTCCGTCGCACCCGGTGCTTTAGAGACTCTCCATCCCGTTCCCGTATATTGAGTTAGAGAGATAAATATGGCTATGAATTTCCATTTTCTGCTAAGTCACTTTTTTCCCTTTTTCTTGAGTGAGAATAGATCAAAATAAATGATTATGCACAGTTCACTTCACATTTTCATCCTGCGCTACAATAGAAGTGCACACACGAGAACAGAGACGTTTTGTACTGGTCACACGTTCTACCAGTCAAGATGGAAATAGATGGGATGACAGGTAAGAAAATTTAATTTTGTTAGATTTTTGTTATTATGCAAAAGGATAGAGAAAAAAGGACGGGCTTGTGAGCTCTAGGAGCGAGGGCTCGGGATGCGCCCACGCGCTAAAAATATATATAAAAAAGTCAGGCTTCAGTACAGAAAACAGTCTATTGTAGCAAACAAACAAGCTCTCAATTTTTATAAACGAAAAGTCCTAAATTATGGCTGGCATAAAAATAAAATATTCTCGGCTGTCATCCCATAACCCATAAAACACATCAATTATTCCGCTCCATCCCTAGTTAAGCACAGCAATGGTCCTTAAGATGTGCCGTAAGCTGAAATATGTTAACAGGATATCTCTTCTTCGCCCAGATTAATCCCATGTCCAATACATTATTCATTAGGAAAAAAAAATTTTTAGGAGAGAACAAAAAAAAACAGCTTACGCATTCCTATAATGAAATTGAAATGAAATGCGGTTTTTTTGTACAGATTTTTCAAGATGAACTCTTCCGAAAAAATCTTTTGTGTTTTTAGGTAAAAAAGGCATATGTTTGTGGCAGGTGCTGATATATACAGCTAAATACCTTCTCGTTTCCTTTTTTGCAAATTTTTTCCACAAAAAATGTTTTTTTAGGAAAAACCTCTCCATATTTGAATGTAAACTTTTTTTTGCAAGTCGAAATTTGGCTTCAATTACAAGAGTGACTACAAGCCACTTCCACTATCCCTTGCAGATATATAAAAGGGGCAAAAACCCTCCATTTCATTTCCATAAGATCAGAGCTCGTCGGAACAATAAAGGGACTTCAGAAAGAGAGGAAGTAGCGAAAAGGCCTATCATTTTCTAGACCTTTTTTATGTGCTGGAACAATAACATGATCATCTGAGTTATATGGAGCATGAAAAAGTAGAGGGGAAGTGCTGAGCGGAGGAGGATTCTGCTACTGCAAAAAGAAAATTTTTTCTTACAATTTCAAACCTCGCTTTAACTTAACTTTCAAAGGGAGTCATATACGGAGAGGAGGAGTAATAAAAAAAGATAGTTTTTCCCTCTGCCTATTTCTTCCCCTTTTCTTCAATTGACGTAGTGGATTGGAATGTGTGTTGAGTTGAGTGAAGATCAATAAGAGGAAGAGAGTCCTTTAAGAAACACCATTTTCCCATTTATTCCCCGTCTTTTGACCGGCTTTTATCAAATAAAGTTGGTTCCAGGACGGAGAAAAAAATAAAAAAATATTGCAAGAAGTGAGTCAATCAGTCAACAGGCAAAAAAGGAAAAAAAGTCCCGTACACATCCCAGCTCCCACTACCAGTACCATTACTACACCCTCTCATTCATTACTTCCGCTTTTGAATTGAATTTTTTATTCTTTTTTTTCCTCCAAAATATACATTCTCATTCCCACCATCCCTACTTTGAAATTGAAACTATTCATAGAAAAGAGGAAATACAGTGTTGGCTGTTTTTGGCAATATTTCCTGTCAAAAATGATTACTATTTTTATCCGAACAAAAAAATAAATAATGATATATATGAAAACGCTGCACATGGAACTATAACAAGAGGAGATGAGAAATCGTGCGAAAATTCGGTTGTAAAGATTTTTTTCCTTTTTCCCTCTCTTCCCGCTTCCAAAAAACAGAAAGAAAAACTAGAACAGGAAATAAGAACAAGGGAAAGAAAATACGTCTTATTTCCAGAGTTGGGAGAGAAGAAAACTGCACAGTTCTCATTTCACCTACTCCTCCTCCTCCTCCCACTTCTCGGGATTCTCACATTCCAGAAAAAAAAATGCTTCAGCGAATGCGATTTTTTCAACTCTTTAAATAAATAAAGGACCGAAATATATTTTTTTTATTCTTTTCTTAGTGTAGGCAGCAGCACATAGAAGATATTTTTTATTTCTGTCCTGCTTCCTTCCAAGTGTCTCCTGGGCTGAGACTAATGTTTCGCATGTGATTACTTATACGAACCCTTTATTTTCTTGCATCCGCCGCATCCGCTCCACTCTCTTCTCCTCCTTCAGTATTTAGTACTTCCTCCGTTTCGTTTTTGGATGGGGAGAAATATAAGAAAGCAAAATAGCAAAAACTTTTCACTTCGCTGCTGCTCTATTCTCTCCCTGACTGTGGAAAAAAAATCTTTTCATCTCTAGCCAGAGTGAGAGAGATTCTCTTAAAGATTTCTGAGAGATAGTCCTTTTTTTGGGGAAAATACCGCCACCAATACTAACATCTTTTCTTTCGCAATTTTTGCTCGTCCGCGTAGAGCTGCAGTAGTAGCGGAGAGGAGCAAAGCGAGAACATTTTTTTGCACGATAAATGAGACATTTTTCTTCCCTCTTCCTATGTAAAAACTGTTTAAGGATGATGATATGGTAAAATGCAATATAGTTTTTCCCTTACACAAAAATATCGTATAAATCTAGGAAGGAAAAAGCAATTATTCTAATTCATGGCCATCGGCATCCCAAACATTTTCCCAGGCTCCCTAAATAGGCATTAAAAAAACTTGGAGGAACTCTTTCCCAGCCATAGGACGCAGAAAAAAATAACACTGGAGTGGAACGGGAGAAGGAAGAGAGGAAAAATTAATGAGGATCACATCACACATTTTCTCTCTTTCTTCATCTCATCCCTAGAAGAAGAAAAAAATAATAAAAAATCCGCTCCTTCCATTCTCTTTCACGACGAGGATGATGAAATGAGCCGAGCTATGAAGCTATACAAGTTTATGGAAAGATATCAAATGAGAAACTGAGATGAAATCAGATACTCTGCTCGTATATATGTCTTGCACTACTCTGCCCAGCTTAATTCTCCTTTTCTTCTTCTTTTCAACTAATGATAATGATGACAAATAATCTGTCATAATCTTCTTAATGAAATAGGATGAATGGACGGGTATAAACTATTTTTCTCCACATACCTGAACATTCTGTACGAGCTGCTGACACGTGATTGGTGGGACTTCACTTCCAACAGAGACGACGATATCCTCATAGCCTCCATGCTGGTTGATGCGTAACCCCTCCACTCCCGACCCCCATCCTGACATCACTGTCAGCATCCAAACTGACAACAGAGTGAAGAGGAGATGGTGGCGAGTCCTCGTAGAGGTTTGGGAAGGTCTGATGCAACTTTGCCTTCTCATGAGCAAAGTTCCCATGAGGTCAGCGTCCTCTTCGTCATCCTCGTTTCTTCCGTTTCCAGTTCCACTCAGGTCACTTGGGCAATTACTCATGATGACTGGCAGCAACAAGGATGATGATGATGGTGGTGATGATGATGATGTGGCTTCTGAATCTGCTCTCATCAGTCTCATTGTTTGTGTTTGTTGTTGTGGAGTAAACTTGTCTTCCTCCATATCTTCCATTCCACTCCTGTCAACACTGCCTGGGTAGGAGTGGGAGGAGGAGGAGGAGGAAGCTGGGGAATAATAACTACGACGAGATTTAGTACGACGTCTCGTGTAACTACAGCTATTACAACAAGGGCTACAGTTACAACTTAAATTAAATCTGGTTGAGGGACTTTGCTCCGCTTGTACGGAATCCATTCTTGGCTACAAAACTCGGTGAGCTTAAGCAGATTTCACGATCATGAATACATTTACATGGAAAAAAAGTTTTTTATTTTATCCTGCTCTCCACTACCAGAATGTTAGGTCCTTTTTTGTGGTTTCCCCTACTCCAAAAAGGACATGAAGTTCTTCCTATTCTCACCAATCCGTTTGAAACTGGAACACTCACCAACTTTCACAGTCACTTTTTGTTGCTAGAAATAACTGGAAATGGGGAGAGAAAGGGAGAAGTTGTTCTCTGCGGTTTTTTCCCGTTAGCTAACTAATGCAATTGTACTTGTACTTGACGTGAAATGAACAAGACTTGGAATATGGGAATTTAACGGAAGTGGGCTAAAAAGTAGGCGAGTTCCCTTGCTAAACCAGTCCTACACTTTCAACATTTAAGCTTCACTTTCCACTCCTTTCTGCTCTCTACCCGAAAAGGATTTACACATCTAGACCTCTGCTCCACTTTTTCCAGTTATTGATTGGAAAATTATTACTAAAACTCTCTAAAAGTTTTTTTTTCCACAGTGCTTTTTTATTCACTGCACAAACTGTCACATCTCATTCAAAAATTAATATGTATTTTTAAAGGCAATTAAAAAAGTTTTT
>JAHZND010003721.1:0-12964 GCA_027744115.1 Acrocyrtus sp. NNG-2020 | reverse complement strand
CAGACTTTCACCCGAGAAAAGGGAGATTGACTTGACTCCCTTATATTTGCTCTATAGACTATGGGATTGTAACTCCGAGTCAGGGTAATTTGAGATAACGAAAAATCTCTCTTTCTTTCCCACTAAGCTCTCCCACTTTGTACTCTCTCAGAAAGAAAAGAAAAAAAACGATCTTTCTTTTAAAGTGCAACGATTCTATAAATAGGTAAGAAGAGGGGAAAAAATCGTTCTTGTTACAATAGACTTCCACTTTCTCCATGGGAGAAGGAGGAACATTTTTTTCCTCTGCTTTATTTATTTCAATTGCTCTTATTTAACTGGTTTTTTACCTTTTACTTCCCATACAATTTTTTTTCCAAGAGGACAAAAAAGTATTAAAAAAGGTGGTTGACCGGAGGGAGTATGATTGCAAAAGATAGGGGAGATGGTAGCTAAAGGTAAGGACGTCATTGTCATTATCTCTCTCACTTCAGCAATTTTTACCATTTTTTAAAATAACTGTCTTGTGTAATGCCACCTAGGAAAGAAAACTTTGTATTCCCTTAAGGCATACTTCACCGTAAGGGGAATCGTGTGTGAAGAAGAGTTTCACAGTGGCGAGCCCTCCAGAGAGGAGGGACGTCGCTCATTTCAGCCCATTGTCATCTCAAGATTATGTTATAAAAAGTAACACAACTTGAGCTGCTCCTTGTCCTATGTGCCCCTGCCCCTTTGTAAAAGTTAATTTAATAAAATACAAAAAAAAATCGTCCACGAGCACATAAAGTATAACAAAGCGTATTAATTTCCCTGTCACGGGAAAAAGCCAAACAAAAGAGAAAAGCTGCTGTTTTTATCAGTACGCGAGCAGATTTAAGGGATGCATTTTTCCACATGATCCCATTCCCCCGAATTAGAGCAAAGTTGACACATTTTGTCTGCCAAAAAATCTCCATCGAAAAATTTGTTATCTAAAAAATCCATCCCCACCGGAGTTAGTCTGTGGGTTGCACTTTCGCAGTTCCTTGCAATATGACCAGTAATGTCATAAAGTGCCGTTTAATTCTGTGAAAACTGCGGTTTGCCCTTTTTTCGCCACAAAGTATCAAACAGACGTTATTTTTATCTTGCAGCAATAGCAATATCACCCTCGTGATTATCATCATAGCGTATCATTTTCATGAGGAGGATGCACACATCTTCTCATTCCATTATACACTTTATTTTCTCCTTCCCACTCTCTCTTCCCTTTTCCCTTGTCCCTACTTCCTGTCTAATTTACAACTGACTAGCACGATAAAAAAAATTCACATGACTTTTAATGCCACTAAGTCCACTACTTGTACTACTCTCTTCTCCGCCACTACGCGCTCGCAATTTTCTGTGTGTGTGTAAACTAGGGAGGAGAAAAAAACACATAAAGTTTTGTAGGCTTTCAGCATCCCATCCTCGAAACAAGAGATGGTTTTGCTGGGTAGTTCTTCTCGGAAAAAAAATAAAAGCAAACTTGACATGGTACACTATCCCAACATTAACATCAACTATCAGCATACAACCCGATGCGGGAACAGTACACAAAAGCTATTATTAAAAAAGTGAAGCATTTCTAGCTCCACTCCTTTCACTCATTATAAAAATTTGCTGTTTACTTTCCCAGCAGAGCTCGATAAAGTGTCCATAAGCAAACCAACTTTCACGGGAAATCGTATCCATCTTCTAATGAGATTTCTTTATTCCGGCGAGAAGTAATATGCAGCCCCGTGAAACATCAACTTACTAATAAATGGAGCATCTAGCATCCAACTAATTTTTTAACGGAGGATGGAAACTAATCCCGAAAGAGAATCCGTAAAAATATTAAAAAACTGGGTCGCTCCTTGCCTCCTCTCCCTCTATCAATTCTGTATATGGAAGGGGACTAATCCCAACTCTGTGGGTGGAGAAAGGAGGAAAGATTGTAGACAATTAATAAGTCATTATGAGAAAATGAAATCCGTTCAGAGACGCGGTGAGCACACTCCCACGAGGATTTAGGAAACTGTACAGTGCAGTAGATTAGTAGGATATAAGAATCCGTAGAAAATTCTTTTTAAAAAAGAATTTTTTGAACCACTTTTCCCATTACAGTGGCCTACAACACAGTCGAAGACAGGAGACAGCACTGGGAGAGGGGAACTTTTGGTTCTTTATGTGGGAAACTTTATTTTCGGATGCGAGCAATATCTTGTTATTAAATGAAATGTACATCAGCAACTTTACATTTATGGTCAGTTAACTGCTCAAAAAAAATTGCTCGTTTCCTTTATTACCTGTACTCTGTGGTCATGTTCTCGGGAAGTCTTAGTCTATGGTCCTTCCACTTTTGAGCAAAGAAAATGTCCGCTGCGTAAGTCTTCACATAAAGAATACAGTGACAGAGTGTAAAATATATTTTTGGAAAGGAAATGATCAGCATTTTTTTTAAAAAAAAAGTTTTTTCGCTAAAAGGATGAAACTATTTTTTGTCCCCTTAAAGTATTAAATGGACATGGCATGAAAAGTTAGGAGTTTTCTTATGGGACAAATGTGCTTACATTTTTGGATCCGGGATGATATCCTGAAAGGTGAGAGGCTTCGTCTCGGACGACTCTACAATTTCCATTTCCTCCAGGAGTTTTGGTGTTGGTGTTGTTGTTGGGACGAGAGTGCACAATCTATTGTGAGCAAAAGTACAGAAAGAAACAATAGGACAGAGAGACGGAGAAAAAAAATGCGTCCTTGCGTGCTCCTCCATCTGTGCTTTTAAAAAAATCAGAGGCGTAGTAAAGTAGTTTCTAACGAATAAAAAAAAGTAGAGTGGCAACATCTCTTAATAACTCCAAATAATTGGAAAGGCACTGTTAATGCGAAGAACATAGCTAATTAAAAATTAGTGTTTAAATTCCACTAATGTCTGGAGAGCATGCAATAAGATAAACGAGCTCTGTCAGCACGCAATCCATTTCGAAGGTATTAGAGGACCTGTAAAATAATATTATGGCCTCTCTCTCTTATTACAAAAATAGATATACAATTTCTAAGAGGAGGAACGGAAGTTCCCCGTAGTTTTCCCTGGAATAGGAAATTAAGGAGCTAGCAAACTTGGTAGGTATAAAGCATACATCTAAAAATTTATTGCAAAGGCTGTTCTCCACTGGTATGGGATAATTTATACGAATTATGAGCAAAGAACTTTGTTTCTCTGGCAGTCAGAGAAAAGTTGCAAGGAACGCTCTAGTTTTAGTTTTATGATCCACCATCGTTCATCATTTATCATTTGACCCAACAAAAATAATAAACCAGGGATGGAAAATTTCCACTACAAGTACAATACTATTAAATTAGTGTGGTTAGAAAACACGGGGAATAGTACTTATGCAGTTTTCGATTCACGTTGCGGAAGCATAATTGTCGCATGAAGTGTCGCATGTAAGGGTGTACAAGGTTATGGGGAGACTCTTTCTGCGAATCCGTCCACCTATGAGTCTATGAGGCTAGGTACCTTCTTTAAAATGGAAATGTGCTGAATGAGCATTGGCAATGCATGAAATAGCTATTTCACGGAGAAATATTGCGAGATTGGATCCACTCCGAGTCATTATTTTTCAGCGCCATTCCACAGATTGGTTCTTTCGTGCATGGGCACACTGTGCATCTTCATATTTTATTAATATACGCGGAACGCTAGCTACTGCAGAAACAAAAAAAGGCAAAATAAAAATCTCGCTTTGTACCACTCTCGCAAAATTACATTAAATTCCCTTTTAAATTGTCATGCTGAATTGGGAAATTCTGAATAAAGGAATGAAAAGGCTTTGAAAAAACGTTTGAAAAACTTTTCCCTGCGACTTGAAAATTGAAAATGCCAAAAGCGGGCGTCAGAATCCCTGACGTGAGACTTTAGGAGGAGAAGTATTTTGCAATATTTTTTTCATTTCTTTTTTAATTCAACAGTTCTTTGCTGAGCAATAAATTCACCTGTCCCTGCAAAATAAACGATATTTTCACTCCATTCCCCGAAACAAATTTTTCTGAAAATGAGCGTAAATAAAGGAGGAAAAATTCGTGTCAAAACTGACAAATGTTGACTCCAATAAGCACTCCCAAACTCCCCCACTTTGTCAACAGTACACAATGGGCTCTTTGATTAATGCAGACATTCACCGTGCAAAGCCCGTCACTCTAAATGTCACGTTGCAAATGAGGCGAAGCGGTCGGAGCATTAGCAAAAAATAGAAGGGACTTGCGCTGCAATCACCATCATCATTATCAGTATTATCATCATCCAACTTTATTTCTTCTTGTGAACTGTTTATTTTCCTTGTCAACAAAAAACTCCGCTGCATACACTACAATGCTTTATGGTTCTCATTTCTCTTTTCCCCCTTCATGAATTCGCTACTTGAAAGGTAACCACTTGAAAAAAAGAGAAGATGCAAAGCCAAAAAAAAATCCTGATTTCAATACGCATCCTTCCCCTCCCCCACCAAAGAAAAATAAAAGAAATCATGTAAGAAGGAAAACAAGAAAGAGAAAGTACTTTCTACAAAGTTGAAGTAGCTTCTATCGTCTATAGATCCCGTTCATTTTGCACTGTCTTGGAATAGCTGTGCAGCTCATCATCCAGCAAACTACCGGCACATTAAATGTTGACGAAGAAACGTTGCTCCTGGTTCCAATTCAGTGATGCATGAAACGTGTACTTAACATGAATTGAGGGAGGTTAGCACTCCGAGCAGAAAAAAAAATCTTTTCATAAAAAAAATTCCAAGTTTCTTCTTCCTTAATGTATTAATATATATGGCAACAGGCATTTAGGTACAGCCCCCTTTTTATTTTAAACAGTGCCCCTTTTCTTCTTCAGTACTGGAATAAGAATCGGTACAAAAAGTAAAAAGGGGAGCATATATGAGAAAATCCGGAAAAAATCTTTTTTTTTTCTGCTTTAGAAGTAGAGCGACGGGAAAATAAAGTGAAATGCTCCATATATTATGTAAAAGCATCAAAGGGACATGGCTAAAGAATGGAAGGAAAGCTCTTCATATTTTTTTATTCAAACTTACTGAGCGGCGGATATGAGAAGAGACGGGTTGCAGGATATGAGAATGACAATCGTGGCACGAAGAATAGGTGAAAGGTGGGTGAAACATGGCTGTAGTCGAAATCGGTACTGGTGGCGGTGCTGCTGCTGCTGCTGCTGAGGAGGAACAGCGCCAGCATCAGGAGAGTGATGGCGATGATGCAGATGACTATCAGGAAAGAGAATGCTATCCTCGGTCCCAGTCCCATCCCCATTCTTCTTGCTTCCTTCTCGAGGATGAATTCTCAGGCGGACGCCTTGCTGTGTCATTTTCGCTTCCTCCATTTTACTCCTCTTCTTTCTTCCACACTCACACTCGTGCTTTTCTCTGGCTCTGTCTTTCAGTACTTTTTACGCTTCTTTTACTTGCACATTGTTGTCATTTTTACTCAATTGTTTTCCCGACGTGTTTCCCTGCACACACCATCCTCATGTCAGCGCTTTCGTTTCCTACTACACTTTTTTTACTCCAGCTGCTCTCAGCCTAATAAAATTTTTTCCTGGGTAGCGATCGCGATACCGATCCCTTTCTTTATTAGAAGCTGAAGTAGCTCTTTCCTTATTCACTCTCAGATTTCTCCCGCCTTACAAAATATTATAGCAATTAAGGAAAATGGGAATCTTTTTCTCGTTCTCGGAGGACATAAGCACACGCGGGATGACATGTGGCAACGACATTTTCTCTCAGTTATAATAATTAGAGTTGCAAATTGGGCACGGAAATGAATTCATTTTTTGCACTCTCGTACATGTGTGCTAAATGGGAAGGAAAAAAGCCAAGTTGGTTCTGGAAAAAATAATAATAAAAGAATTTATACATCTACCATATAATTCGAGACAGTCAAGAGTGGAGCTGGTCCTGGATATTGCCCAATATATTTTTTTTCCTTGGAAGGGCTTGTAGGTATACTGGCACGTGATAGAGTGCTTATGAGCTCATTACCTTTTCTAATTTTGTTTATTAAGCTAACGCCACACGGCTTAAGAAAAAGGCTTGCAAGGAGACCGGGAGGAATAGTTGAATTAGTGAAAGTTAATGACACACACGCAAAAAATATAGAATCTCGACCTTTTCAGAGTTTATAGACGCTGACAAACAAACTCCCAGCTGCCTTCTCAGTATTCAGAGCTGAGAGTTGAGACCCTGTAAAAATACTTTTTTAGGGAATGGACTAGAATAACTGGAGAGGAAAGTGTTAATTCATTCCTCCCACCAACTAGAACAATAGGGCCTCTTTTGTAAACAAGTTTATACAATTGTAATGTCTTAGAGTGCCCCACTTCCTGCCTTTTCTCTTTCTCTTTAGTTGCTTTCCTTGTCCTGTCAATAAAGCACATTAGTGCGGAGGAGAAAGTGCTCACATCAAACTTTTTTGCACTGGCTCTCCTCGTGCACGCTGCTCCCAAAATCCAATGCAGTTTAATTGCACAACTTTGTCTTCGCAATCGACTTGTCCGTAGTTTTCTCCGGTTGGTTTGTATACTATAAGCACAATCTCTTCACTCCCTCCCGTCCATTTACACACAATTAACTTTTTCTAAGTAATTTATAGCTGTAAATAACAAGCCCTCACCTAACAATACAATTCTCTTAATTTCCACAAAAAAATTCTTTTAGTGTGGGGCTTAATGATTACTGTATTGAAGGCGACTTGGGTAATAGCGGGGATGGAGAGAAATGGCAGGGCACTATTATTTCTTTGTTTCGAGAAGGAGACGTGAAGGAAGAGGAAAGGAAAGCTGTGCTGGAAAACTAGAAGAAACCGTTTTGCGGGAGAAGAACAGAATTTTTTTCCCTTGTGCGGAAATGTTATCTGAGAAGCTGCTGGCGAAACAATGAGGATGCTGACGCTGAGATCTCTCCGTAAAATAGTTTCCATCCTGGGCTACCTGCTATCCTGCCTCCCTCTCATGTTTTCCTTTGCTTCACGCATTCGTGATCCTTTTCTTTTTCCAGTAGCATTTTTACTCTTACTTTCTCTGCTAGGAGAGAACTGGGAAACGTGTGTGAAGACAATGAAACGAGGAGAGTGGCAGCCTTTCTCCCCACTACAAAAGGAAAATGGAGATGTTTTACAAGGTAGCCAAGATTATGTATGTAAAAAGTGGAATGTACGCATGAGAAAGACAAGGTTGGGAAGTGGCAAGGAAACTATGCAATATTTTATCATTATTTAGTGCACTTTTGTGAAAATGTGAAAGTGCCTAGGTAAACTGCGTACATCAGTGCCTTTCCACTGCAAAAATCTGGACAATTTGATGAATTAAAGGCATAATCAGTTAACTGGGCCACCACTGCAGTATCTTCTTTTTGGAGGACGATACAACAAAATCTGGTGCTGTCTGTGGTGGCAGCAGCAGCAGAGGTTGCGGGGAAGCGCTTCAGCTGCTGCAGAATTCTTTCAAATAGCTACCTAATCTTGCCTCCTCTTGAAATACCTTCCTCGTATTTTAATTTTGATAAGCTTTGTAATTCCACATGTGTTTTGAGAAAGTTTTCATAGCCCCAAAAAAAACTTTCTATACTTTCATATCATATTTCACTTTTTAAACTGAGGAATAGTCTGGCGTGCTTGGTAAAATCGAACAAAACACTTTCCCCAACAAGAGCCGCAAAAGGAAGTAAAAAAAGCTAGCTCAAGTTTGTTCGCTTCTTTCCAGAAAGTCTTTTTGACGAATGGAAACCTTCACTGAACAATATATAGATACAAATTGCTCATAAATCACAGAAATGGGTATAACTACGAGGAATCCGGAGCGGGGAAGGTGATTGGATTCAATCAGTTCCCCTCCCTCAAGTAGATTACATCATTGGAGAGTTTGGTGCCACCCCATTCATGTAAGGGTAGCTAAATGGACCAGAGCAGCCAGATAGGAAAAAAAAATTCTTAATGACACTAGCGCCATCAAAGGACTTAATGCTACTCCTCCATTCACGTTCCAAACCCATAATAATTTCTGGGGAAAAATCTCCGTATCTAAAACCCAATTCTAAATAAATCCTTGTCACACTTTCCCGACCGATAATAAAGTACACGTGCATCAGTTTGAAAACAAAAAATGTATTTTCTGCTAAATCGTCCAAGTATATTAAAGAAAGCGGAAACAACCCCATTCCAGATAATTACGTAAGATATGTATTCCACACATTCCAAAAAAAGTTTATGGCAACCCAAACTTTTTAAATCAAATAGAGGATAAAGTGTCACTGGGGAAATATGGGATTGTCAAAAAACCGATACCCATTATCTGGAATGCAAGTGAAAAAATGTAGTATCATATCTACTATCATAATTCCAGCGTCAGCATTCCACCACTAAATTGCAATGTTATTGGCAAGAGTGAAGGAAAAGCTATTTTAGGTATTACTGCAGTCACCACACACACACACACTCTCAACTTCAACCATTTCATCATCACCACCACCACCACCACCACCACGAGAATGGTAGTGCACTATAGTGGTAGTCGCAGTAGTGATCGTGGTGGCGGCGTGGCTCTGGAAAATCCGTTACACGGGTAAAAGGCTAACGGTGAAGTGGCAGCTCCGACCAAAGAAAAGAAGTTTGTGAGGCCAGGGCATTACACTGCAGTATAATGGCATAGTGCACACACTAAACACTACCCATACGCACTTAAAGTTGAATAAGCATTTTTTCCCTCTCTTGCAAATACAATCCCCTTCCCCCTTATTACCACTGTTGCATTTATCATGATTTATTGGAAGGAGCAAAAGCACTAGGAGGAATGCACATGAACCATATTTTCCTCTTAAAACAAGCCATTAACGGACTTTTTATCAAACAGAAGCCAGTTTAAATTTGTAAAGTAAAAAAGAGATTATATTTTTATACTTTATATCCTTATAATAAGCCATAAATCACGGAATAAGAAGAGGGAAAAACGTATAATAATATATATTTTTTGTGAAGTGCCGTGTGAGTAACTTTGTTAGCGTAATACAATAACGGCAAGTTAAGTCCTTTCCCCCAGCTCCTCCTCAGAAATGTATGATGATGATTATCTTCAATTTTTCAGTTTAGAGTATCAACTGTATATTTTCCTTTCCAGATATTTCTTCTGAACTTCCTTAAAATGTGAAGTAACCAGAGTAATTTTGCATTTTGATAAATTGTCCGTAATATCACATTATTTCCGCCCGTTTTTTATGAGCAGCACATCAACATCAGCTTAAATGTGTTTGTACACACAGCTCCAATTTGTTTTAATCATGTGCCTTCCTTTCTCCAGGGATGTGGGGGCTTTTCCCTAAAAAAAGAAATAATAATCGCCTCATCGCATCCTTCCTCGTTCTCATCATCCCCATCATGGCAAGCCTCCTTTTGTGCGAACGGACGCAATAAAAAAGGAAAAAGAAAAGGGGAAAAGCGAGAGCACAATCAAAAGAGAAGTATGGAGAAAAGAGAGAACTGACAAGCCACAACTTTTTTTTTTCTAGTACTTAAATAAAAAAAAGAATGGAGGGGAAGTTAACAGGAAGAAACAGAGAAGATGGTTATTATGTGATGATGATGAGGATGATGTTGCCTGCTGAGGTTGGGAAAAATTTCACAAGCACTCTTGAGGAAACTGCTTGTTGTCGACTTTGTCACTGAAGATGTAAATGTACGATGTGGAGGAATTCATACGATGCATATAGAGCAGCCACGAAAAAAAAAGAATTATGGGAGTAGTTAGTACTCACGTCATCTCCTCATCCTCATCCTCATCATCACCTTTACACCAGAGATTTTATCACCCTTTATTATTTTCCTATAAAACTACTATAGATACAACAAATTTTTTTCAGAAGAAGAAGTTATATCATACTCTCGAAATATATACCAGAACGTGAATGGTATCAATGGAAAAACCTTTTTTTTACTTTTTTTCTCTTATAGTCACCAAAAAAAAGTTCACGTTATAAATAGAGGCATAAGCTTCCCTCATGGTTTTTTTTCTGACAAGAGGTCATTTCCAACTCTTTTTCCCACACACGTCCTCTCTTCCGCGCTAAGCAAGAAGGAAACTTTTAGGTGTATTCTTTCAGTTTGCAAGAAAGTAGTGTGAGTCCTTGCAAAGAAAAAAATGTAACTTTCTTTTTACAGGATATATACTAGGAGGGTAATTGGCAAAAAAAAGTTTATGGGGAGAGCGCATACACATATTGTTTGTCGTAAAAGGAGAGGAACAAATTTTCCAATGAATTTTGAAATTTCCCAGATGTCATTAAAATAAAAATAAGAAGGTATTACCAGAGCGAACTTAGCTATCAAAAGGGTAATCAAATAGGGAACTTTCTGTATACGTTTTTTTCTCTCTGCTCTATGAAGAAAAGCAGTATTAGAGTATGGAGAGCTTTTTTCTGGTTGCATTGGCGAAAATGATTTTATTGAGTCTAAAAAAATTGTTCCACATTGAGACTGGATATTGCACCCTATTTCCTTCCGAAATCAACTAGGACATGCCTAAGAGACACAGGGAATAAGCATACGTGCCTCCATACATTATGGAAGTAGATCAACAGCAGAGCAGCTCACACAGTACCTAACACAGTTTTCCCCTTTTTTGAGGGGAATCGTAAAGAAATATAGGACGGATCAAAACTACATTAGGAATAAAAAGCCCTTTCATTTTTTATCTACATTCCAACCGAATCTAACTTTTCCCTTTTTCCTTATGAATAAACCTGTTACTTTTATCTATAAAATTGAAAAAAAAATTCATGATTGTTTCCCAAACACACTTTACATCCAGATATATATGGCACTAAAGCAGAGTGGAAAATCGGCTCAAAGGAGAGCAAATAAAAAAGCTTATTTTTCCATCGCATCGCCCTCCAAACATAAAGACAGAATTTATATTTTTTTGGGGGGCGCTCCTCCACACCAATCTACTAAAGTACTGCTGCACTACCTCTCAAACCGATTACAACTGGTGCTCCAGCACTCCATTTAAAATCAAAGTGTCTTCTGACCTTGCTTATCAATCTAGTGCAGACAACAGCAACAAACATGTATATATTTATATATAAAATTTGCGTGTTCACTCCCATCAACAAATAACCAGCAGAAAAGGGACTATAGGTGACGATAACCTCAATATGATATTCCATCTCGAGGATGATCGGAAATCAAGCTGGTTTTTTTCATTATTTACTTTCCCCACTTGAGACTCAAGAGAATACACGTGGCCATTAATCAACAGCAACGGAGTGGAGTGGTTGCTGGTAGCCCCAAAAGTAATAAAAAGAATTATCTTGTACTGAAGGGATTCTCGCCTGAACAAGTTAGCTTTTTTTCTTCTGTTTCCCTCAAAACCCTTTGCATAAACACATTTCCTTCCGAAGGAGAAAAAATCCCTTTGGGAAGGCGTGGCCTACACCTCATAATATTATTCATGATGTCTTGATAATATCGCTATGACAGTGTAATCCTATACCTATACACAAATTTCCTGGGAGTTTATAGGGAGGGAATGGAGTAAGAAGCTTTTCATTTTTGATTACATTTGACTTGTAAAAGAGTGTAGATTACTTGTACTGGTGGGATTCTTCCGCTGCCTACATCTCTCAAAGGTAGACAATAGTTTTTTTTTGCATTTCCCCTTCCTATTGTTATTTTCCTCTATAATAATTCCTAGCAGCGTAAATACGGACACAGAGTCAGACACACGACACAAAACGCTCTTCTGAATAGGAAAGTTAAGTCAACCGAATCGAACCAACCAACAAAAATCCAATCCAATTCAGTTCAATTTTCTTTTCTTCCTTCCTTCCTTCCTCCCGCTCAGCCCTTTTCACTCTTTTCTCTATATTTTCCCATTGTCCCTGACATATTTTCCTAAGGAAAGGAGAGAGCCAGAGTGAAGGGAAAATAGCTATAAAAAAGCTTTTTTTCTACTATTCCAGCGAAGAACTAAAAAATGCTCTGAACTCCGGCCACTAGCTAATGCTAATAGTAATGTGTGTGTAATGACGGCAACTATCCAGTGTCACTAGCAGACTATCATATCGGGATAAAGTTGCTCCTTGCATTTTCTCTCTCCGTTCTCCCAGCTTCTTTTCAAGGTTTCGCACGATCACGACGACGATCATGCTAACTGCAATATATTTTCTCAGACAATGAAAAGCTCCCAGCACCAGAAAAGTAAAAAAAAACTAGTACAAGAGAAACAAAACAGGGGCAGCAGAAGGAATCTATTTTTTTCGTATAAGAAGTAAAAAAAACTGTTTGGTGGACGAGTAAAAGGGAAAATACGCTTTTTCGAGGCCTTTGTCTATGAGTGCATGTGTGTAAGCAGGTATCATTAAGAGAAAAAGGAAGCTTTTTATTATGCAAATACTAGTGAGCTGCCTTCTGTACTCCATCCCATTTTTGTGTTTTCTTTTGCTCTTAGAAAAAGAAAAAAATGGTGCTATCATGCAATGTCAATAGAATATTAGGAGAATCAGAGGGGAAAAATGTGAGAGGGAGTCGAAGAGCTTCTGGAGAAACTGCTTTAATGCAAAATGATATTACCCTGCTTGTTCAAATACATTGTAATTTAGTATTGGCCTTTGTGGTGACTGGTGCTTCCTGTCCACCCCGAGGAAAGTTTTCGTTTCCTTGAGTTGCCATATCAGAGAGAAAAAGGCTAGTCCAATTTTTGTCTATTTTTTGAAGGAGAAATGTATATAAAAGGAGGCAGCTTTTGTGCTATTCTTTTGTTTACTCTGGGAAGAGTGAATCAGTTGATGTCCTCGGGTGAGGTGTATTCTGTCTGGATTCATCCGAGGGAGAAGAAAAGCATTGTGTAAAAAGTAAATATCTGAGATAAAAAATGATACGGAGGATAAATTTCGATGATATATTGTTTTACCGAAGGCAGTCTGAATGGTGTCAATCA
>JAHZND010003720.1:0-15875 GCA_027744115.1 Acrocyrtus sp. NNG-2020 | reverse complement strand
GAATTGGATTCCAATTTCAATCCATCATGAGTGGACGATGGAATAGGTTCTTTTTTCTTTTATTCTAACCATCCATCCAAGTTTCTCAAGTAAATGAGAGCGTAAATTGCAAATTTG
Source organism: Acrocyrtus sp. NNG-2020 (assembly GCA_027744115.1). NCBI lineage: Eukaryota > Metazoa > Arthropoda > Collembola > Entomobryomorpha > Entomobryidae > Acrocyrtus > Acrocyrtus sp. NNG-2020. The sequence goes on along the minus strand of JAHZND010003720.1, from coordinate 15,758 downwards.
CTCTAGAGAAAGTTGTTTTCTATTTCTCTTCAAAAGTTCAGACTAAACACTAATAATGTAGTTTTCTCAAACTGTATTTAATATTCAAAATAACATTTCAATTGGGCAAGTGATCAATGCTTTTGGGCTTTGGATTTTAGGTTAGAAGTACCCGTGTAGAACAATCTTAAGTTTAATGGCTTATTCATTGTAAGTTAGTAACTTCGAGATTCCAAGAAACGCTGTTATTCGCAAACCGTTGGAAATTCCATCTATAGACGCAATCAACTAGATAAGTGATTGTAATTATACTTTCTGATCTCACTTAGCCCAAAGTCAACAAAACGAGCTGGGGTTTAATGTACGACAATAACTACGCGTTTTAATTATTCAATCTGATCAATTTTAAAAATCGTCGAGCATGTTTAAATGACAGGGAAAAGTCATTATGACAGATTAGCTGTCAAAATTTTATCTGATCAAGTGCATTTTCACGAGATGTTATGCATTTTACAAGAAAGGCTGTAGATAATGATGATTTCATTTTATATTACCCAGATTAAAATACAATAAAAGTTGTCTAATTTTATTCCCATATTACCCACTTCAACTGTCACTCTGATAAACTAATATCAATCATCATCATACCATGGACTACTAGGGTCATATGACATGTTTTGAGATTGAATAAAGAGCTGACGAGCCACCACCGGACCTATTGGTTACCCAATAAGGTTAAGAAGGAAAGGAAAAGACTGAAAAGAGCTACATTTATTGAACGAGATAGGCACCAATCACGCCTATCGAGCACTATTTGGAATAATCTAGATCATATCCAATAACGGCTTCTGTGTCAAAGGAAAAGGATATAGAGGAAAAATAACAAAAATCTCAATAAAAATACATATATTTATGTAAAATAATAAAACGGTTGTATTGATTGCATCATTACTATTGTATACTATTGAGATCACTTCTAAGTTTGGCCCAATCAAGTAAATAAATTATGCTCACATGTTCTATTGTAGTTTTGAGATAAAAGAAGACTCATAATTATACTGACTTGTCGTCAGAAATTGAACGAAATTACGCATGTACCTGAATTCCATTTCAAAGTGTTTATATTACATTTTGATGAGAGGGTCCTATTAAAAAATGTCACGTAACAGCTCTTCTGATCTCAACAGCTATAATTTTTGGCAATGTGTAATGAAAAGATGTCCATGCCTTATCTCACTTACAATTACCTAGGTAGGTATGACACTCCTTAAAGCGCACTTATTCCCCTTCTCCATAACCATATATAAAGGATGGACTTCAAAATCCCTGTACCTAGTCATCGCAGTTTACTCGAAGACATAGTACAACCATGGCATTCAACTATAGACTGGTTTCAGGAGTTTTGCTGTGCTCCTTGGTATTGACCCAAGGAGCCAGTATCATTCCCGAAGAAGAAATTTACGGAAATGCTTCCACCAACGCACTTGTTTTCAAGGCAGATTTCTCCAAGTCTAGCTTGTCAGCAGCATTTGGTGGTGGCGGTGTCAGCTATGGTAATCAGAACGTAGTCCTCTGGGCAAGTGGTGGCGGAATAGACGTTGCCTATCCCAAGGGAAGCTATGTTCCATCAGGTCCAATTGTCGGAGGTTTCGGAATCTGGACAAACCATCGTGTCAGCACAAACACAGCCATCTTCAAGTATTCCGTCTTCTTCCCTTCTGGTTTTAACTTTGTCAAAGGAGGTAAGCAAAAAAATAGTACTCAAAGTTTGCTCACATGCTATATTCCCAATTGATGTTTAAGCAATTTCTAAACTGTCTGATCAATTAACTGTGCATAGGTAAATTGCCTGGTCTCTACGGAGGAAAGAAGTCTTGCTCAGGGGGAGATCCAGCTCATGACTGCTTCTCTACCAGAATGATGTGGCGTGAGAATGGAAAGGGAGAATTGTACCTGTATGCCAATCGTGAAGCTCAAGATCCAGCAATTTGCAAAATGCCCAATAACTATTGCAGTCCCACATACGGATGGTCCTTGAACACTGGCGCCTTCACATTCCAACGTAATGCGTGGACTGATATTGAAGAGACGATCACTTTGAACACTCCCGGACAGAGAAACGGAGTACTTGCCATCAAGGTTAATGGAAGGGAAGTGATCAGGTACAATAACATCGTATTCCGTACTTCGCAGTATCCCAACATCCGAGTTGACGGCATGGATGTAGAGACGTTCTTCGGCGGAAATGGTCCTGAATGGGCTAGCCCCACCAGACAAGTTACAAAATTCAAGGAATTTATTCTTGAAAGCCGCTAATTCCAATTCTACATTCGTCTACAATTAAAACTTATTTCGCTATAATTAATAAATGCAGCACGACAGTGCCGAAATACACAATCGCATGGCATTAATCTTCATCTGATATTTCTTGACATGTTGACAACTCTATTTAATAATCCACTTCAAAGATTATGCTATAAAACGGGTGGGAAAATTGAAAAAGTCCATCTTTTCCAAATGGAACCAGTAAAGTTCACAATGCACTCACAATCAGCCAAATTGGCTTTATTCGCGTTGATTTCTCTCTGGATGCTTTTCCATCCAGCAGAGAGTCACCCTCTTACAAATAGTTCTAGTCCCAACGCATTAGTATTTAAGGCCGACTTTTCCAAACCAACAATCCAAGCTGCTTTTGGAGGAGCAAGAATAAATTATGGAGAACGCAACGCCTTCCTTTGGGGAAGTGGAGGAGGTGTCGATATTCAATATCCGGCTGGTAGTTACAGTCCGGAGGGCCCAATCGTAGGTGGCTTTGGCGTTTACACCGAACATCCTGTGTCAACCCAAGGAGCCAGTTTTAAGTACTCCGTCTTCTTCCCAGCGGGCTTCAACTTCGTGAAAGGTGGCAAGCTACCTGGTCTTTATGGAGGAAAGAAGAACTGCGCAGGGGGTGACCCAGCAGTAGACTGCTTTTCTACTCGTCTAATGTGGAGGGAAAATGGGTTAGGAGAACTGTATCTGTACGCAAATAGAGAAGCCCAAGATCCTGAAATATGCAAACAGCCAGGAAACTACTGCGCACCAAAATACGGTTGGTCTCTCAACAAAGGAGCTTTCACTTTCAAAACTGGGGAATGGACCAATATTCAGGAGATCATCAGACTAAATACCCCTGGACAAAGGAACGGGCATCTTAGCATTAAAATCAATGGGAGAGAGGTAATTCGCTACGACAATCTAGTATTCAGAATTCCTGCTCATCCCAACATCAAAATCGAGGGGATGCATGTTTCAACGTTCTTTGGTGGCACTGGCACCGAATGGGCTACTCCAACCAGACAGGTAACTAAATGGAGGGACTTCATTTTGGAAACTGCATAAGTAATTTACTAACTACTAGTACACAGTACGCTAAGCTATTAAGTTAATACATATGAGTTCAAACTCGAGAAGCAGTAATAAAGCACCATAAACCAATTCGCTCACTTGTTTCATTCATTACATTATTCAAACTCGATCGTGAATTCAGCTGTAATCGAGAAATATGTAATTACTTATGTGAAGCTGTTAATTAAAAAATATGTCAAAAAGTACATTGACGCTCGACACTCCATTCATATGATTTTACAATTTCATAATGATACAATTATTATAAATGTCATGTCATCAGCCATCATAACTAAAAAACGTTGAATTGAAACCAATTGGGCTCTGGAGTGACAAGGGACCAATGGTTTGATTGTAAAATTAATGCTGCGATGCGTATCCTTCTAACCTGAACCATTTGTATTACTTATCAAACTATACTAAAATTACATGACATACCGAGAACGAATAAACGAGATAATAAGTAAAAGATAAAGATTATTCATACTAAAATTATGAAACATGAAGCATGTCAATACACTGATATATCACAAGAACTTATTATAACTTCAATTGAAGTGATGTATGTATTAAGTTTTACTTTCACCCTATTTTTCTCATGCTGATGCTATGCTCATGTCAGTTCAGTCTGCCCAGTTCAGCGCTCAGTTGGATCAGGAAGTAAGCACGGTCTAAATGCAAAACTGAAAACTAATTAAACTAACTAATTAACCTTAATTTTAAGATTGATTATGAAGCTTTTCGGCGAAAGTTGATTTTTCCTTATAAAAATTCTTGCAAGAGAAAGTATTGCTTATTACATATTACCTTTTAAGTAAAAGATAAAGATTATTCATACTAAAATTATGAAACATGAAGCATGTCAATACACTGATATATAACAAGAACTTATTATAACTTCAATTGAAGTGATGTATGTATTAAGTTTTACTTTCACTCTATTTTTCTCATGCTGATGCTATGCTCATGTCAGTTCAGTCTGCCCAGTTCAGCGTTCAGTTGGATCAGGAAGTAAGCACGGTCTAAATGCAAAACTGAAAACTAATTAAGCATGACCTTAATTTTAAGATTGATTATGAAGCTTTTCGGCGAAAGTTGATTTTTCCTTATAAAAATTCTTGCAAGAGAAAGTATTGCTTATTACATATTACCTTCTTTAGAAAGTATACAATGCATTTCATTTAACTTTTCTACTGGCGTAAAGGTATACAACAATGTAACTATATTACCTATACACAATTCATAATTTTTACATGCTCAAATAAATTCTCTGAACCGGAGCCCAAAGTCGAAGACAGGTGACACTTGGCTTCATATTAGCCTGAAAGAGTAAGTTGGTCTTGTTGATGTCACTGCACATTTCTTGCACCACCTCACTCACATTTTCTGAAGTTTCCGCATAGTTTTCATTTCATAAGCGAAGCCATGCAGCGAAGAACGGTGTTGTGTTGGGAGGTTGATGAAGGATGAGTTATATTTATAAGCGTGGCAGGTGGAACAGAAATACTCAGCTGAGCTGTTCGGGTTCACATCTGTCTGTGTAAACTTATAGTGAGTTCATTATATTGTGCTGACAGAGAATTCGAATGCTTTAAACTTAAACTGCATTACACTCAAAGTAATTTTGATATTTTGGATTAGCTCAAAGTGCAGCTAGACAAGGATAAACTATATTGTAGGTGTTTGTGAAGTATTCGGGGTTCAGAATGTCAGGGAATTATTATTTTGTAATGGTAGGTCATCACGATAACCCACTATTTGAGATGGAGTTTTCTCCGGCCGGAAAAGAAGCTCAGGTAAGATGCATTTTTGAACTCAAGTTGATATAAAGTTTGGACGAAATGGTTAGCTGAATATGGAATAGGGTACCTACATATCAATATACGATATATAACAAAAACGGGTAATAATATGGTGGCAACAATTGCCAACAATTAACCTATCCGTACATCTTTTGTGTGAAATTAATTGTTATAATGAAGTTAGTAATGTTGGCATTATATGTACTTGATTGTCAGTGTAAGTGCAAAAATTTAATTTGAATTTTGTTCATTTTTTCAGTACTGCGTTAATCCATTCTACGTTCAAAATACACCCATCATTAGTCCAGCATTTGAGAAAAAAGCAGCCTTCTACGGTAGGAAGTTTCTCGTAGGATAGATTTGGGGCGTCACATAGTCTAGAATTAATACTTTTTTATATCTTTACACTTTACAGTAAAAATGAAACTACATATTCCTTTCTATGCATTATTAGGTATTTGTACTTTTTTTGGAAATGGTCTGAAGGAACCATAAGTATTTATTCGTTTCGTTTATTACGATGTTTAAAAGTAAATAAATTATTTACACAGTTGCGGATTGGGAGTTTTTACAAAATTTTATTTTTTTTATTCTCAGGATTTTATAGTTTATTTTTGTTTTTTCGACAATAAGTTTTTACTGAATTCGGACTAATGACAATCCCTCCTCGGACTGAATATTACTTGGCGCAGAAAATCATTTTTCTGATAAAGTATGACTGTGTTAAGAATAATAATTAATTTGTTCAAGTTAAAATAATTAGTTAGACTTAAACACTTAAAGCCTACGTAAGCATCTGTGTTGTAGCTGTGCTTATTGAAAAAGTTGTTGCAATAGTTGGATCAAAATGATGTCGTATATATCTCGTGTTGTTTCTAAGAAATTGTTCTGCGAAGACGGCTCTAAAGTAGTATTATCATGAAGCGCATTCTTTCCACCACATACAGTGTACATACATAAAAATGCTCGCAATACATATATCACGTATATAGTTAATGTTGTGCTTTGTGCTGAAGGCAATTTCTCCTAAAAGCATTTCTCTTTCTCTCTTTATTTGTGGTAGCTTTTGTAAACCTCTGCAATTATCAACTGCAGACACTTGTCAGTAAAAATAGCTAGACGCTAGACTATTCTTCCACTGATAGAATACTGCACGATAGTTTCTAATGGGTGATCAAACATAGAGGTGCCTCTGCTCTGCTGTACAAAGGCTATCAGCTATATAAAGTTTCGAAAAGTACGGTCGAAGATTTTTAAAAGGAATATTTAAGATTTTTCCAAGATGAAATCATTGCAGATTTTTAAAAATTAAGAAGTAATAATAGTTTACAAGATTTTATTAATAATTATTAAAAGATATTTTTAAAAGAAGGCGCATTTCAGAATTTATGTTAAAATGAGAGTTTAAATTCGGGAGCGTCTGCTCGGGGTTGCAACAGGCTGAATAGCTCTTGGGGTGTGTCCGTAAGTTTCACGAGAGACGGGCTGGTAGCGGTAGCCTGCAGCGCGGATTCGTGAAGCGGGGTCGTCAGTAAAAGCAGTTGGCAGAGAATCATCGAAAATAGATGGGAAAAGGTCTGGGATCTCTGAGAATGGTCTTGGGCGACGCCTGGACACTGCACCTTCCTCAGCTCGCATGTCCTCAGTGCCTAGAAATTTCCCCCGAAATTTATACAAGCAAAAAATTAGCAAAATATCATAAATTTTTCAAAATGGTTCAAGCAAAAAAGTGAACTTCTCCATGAGCGAAGGTTAGCATGTAGTGCTAATGGGATATGCTATGAAAAAGCGAAACATTTTTTTCGGTAACACGGACATAGCTCCCAAAAATTACATGTGAAAGCAGTAGTATCACATTGGAAAAAAGTCGGTGTTCTCTTTCAAACATGCTCAGGGATTGCAACTTGCAGGATATTTATGTTTTTTGGCAAACTTTCAAATACTTTTTAGTTCGAAGCGATGTGTTCTCTCATACATAAAATGCTGGGGGAAAAAATTATCCGAAAATATTTCTGCACAGGCAATTGGCAAATAACTGAAAGAAGTCGAAAACAACGAACACGTTTCAATAGTGTATTATCTAATCAGTCTGGGCTCTTCTAGGATTTATTACACGGTGTTGCGTGCACCTTGTACTAGTTGAGGGTACAGACATAACAGCACCTTCCGCTCCAGTTGTACCAACATATTCAAGCGAAACGCTAAAAATTCGTTTTAAATTTTATCGAGAAATTGGGATACGATTGGGACCAACGTAATAGTACTATTCACATATTAGAAAGCGTACTTTGTAAAGACAATGCTCTGAGGGATGATAAAAAGTTTTTAGCACCCAAATAAAATTTAAGTAGCTCAACTTTTACACTATTTCAGTTAGAGTTTGTAAAATCACACGTTTGGCATGTATGCAAACGAGATACATACCTTTAAGAGCTCGCACGTATGAGGTCCAGAACTTCGCCTTGCGTTGAACTGGCTCATGCATGCTGATCATGTCAAAATGCTGACGGAAACTTGCACTGGTCATTTTGACTTTTCTTCTTGGCTTACCCACCAGTAAACTATAAAGTTAAATCACAGAAAATTTTTTAGTTACAGGTGTAATACTCTTAAAATGCAACAATTTGCAAGAGCTTTATCAACTTGCGAAAAACTGCTATCAAAACGTAGTCTTTGAAACCGAGGTGAATGTCCAAGTTTAATTTTAAAGGGGTTCTGCTACAAATGTGTAATATTTTTCTCACAAACCTGTAAAAAAGTCTGACTGGTTCAGGTAGACTTGTTAGTCACCAATAGCTTATTGAATAAAAAGGGTTAGGAAATTTTGTGCTCCGATTCGTTCGCCCGTCTAGAAGCAACTGATAGCCACACTAACCGAATTTTTGGATTACTGAGAAAATCTGAGACTTATACCATTCAGAATACCCCCGCCACACTAAATTCTATCCGTATCATATAACTTGCTAATCTAGGTATGAAGTATCCTTACTAACGCTCAGCTAAAGGAAGTTCCGAAAAGACTATGAATGACGGAATTAAATATCTAACAGTTTCCTGTTCCATTCTACATACGTTGAATTTACACCAACATAAAGTAAGTTAGTGCTTGCTTTTGTTTAAACATCCCGTGATCATTGTGTTAGCTATCCAATACTACGTATCTTACATTGCCATCCCATTAGCTTGGTAGTTTGTTGGGTGCCGCTTGGAAGTGTGAATATATCGCTAATTACACATCATCCAAGAAGCGAAAATGCAATATGGACAAAAGGAAAAGCAGATTGGATGACGGCGCTGCTGATCAACATGACGATATTGCTACAAGATGCTCTGAAGAAGGGATTTCGACTTTTTTAGCTTCGCTGTTCCCGGAAAGGTGCCAAACAGCAACGTTCTCCTATCCGCAGTCTATTTTTAGTTAACTCTTTTCAACCGGTACGAGGTCACCTCAACAGTCCCTACTTGCAGCTTTCCAATCATCCGTCTATCCATCTCCTCGAACGCTGTGTGCACACTGCACAGGAAAAAGTGTATTTGAAAGTTTTGAGAATACGTACGTGTTTATAATGAAGAGAGAGACTACATTTTTGGAGTTACGTGCTATATGTATAATCAGCTCATATTTGTGTACTTAGGTACATACTAGCTTTTAATCATACCACCACTACGAATGCGCATTTCGGCATAGTTTACTTTCCATCATTGCAGTTTCCTGCAATGCTAAAGTTGAAATCATTTTCAAAACTTATTATCAACTTCCAAGCTACATGATATCCCACGTTAGACATCCTTTAGCATAGTTGGAAAATAATACATGTAACAAATCAAAAGGATTTTATATCAAGGTGAATGAGTGACACGATTTTGATTTTAAATCGCAGATAAAAGGCAACATAAAATATAACAAGACACATACTGCTCTAAAATACTGGTGCAGACGAAATAAATCCGGCAGTAAAAGCATGTACTTACTTGACTTCTGACTTCTTTGAAAATCTGATATTCGACCTTATCCCAGTTAGCTAATTTTTATGTATTTTAAACAAACCAAGAGATTTTACGGCAAAGGAACTGTCTTTAAGGCGAAGAATGTGACTTAAATTATAACAACGATGATATTACGGTTCCCTTGAATTAATCTTTCATCATATGCGCACTGCAAAATCATCATTTCATAAAATAAACCACTACATCAGCAGTTTTATGACTTTATTTGAGAAATGTCCCCAAATAAAAATCTCATATAGAAGTGTAATCAAACTGAAAAAATATGCCAGCAAAATTTAGAGCAAGATGTCGACTGCTTATCTCAAGGGGAAAACAAGAGAAAGTAAAGCGATTTAGGAGTCATTTAAATTGAGTCTCCCATGTTATTATTTCATCGCATCGGCACGGGCCATATCAATTTTGCGCAGTGAGTGTGCTGTAATGCGGAGCAGAGCTGGCGCATTAAACATTAATTCTTGAAATGGATGATGATAATCAGCCCTCGCGCTGTTCATCATCAGGCAATAGAAAGAAACGAAAATGTCTTTTGGAACTTGAAATTTGAGAAACCCATACATTATCGTTAGTTCCCATCTCATCCTTTCACTGTCTCATTTTTCCTTTACTAGAACAAACTGCAAGAAAAATGTCTCTGGCCATGGCCCGAACTTGGCCTGAATCCATTTCTTTTCTTTTTCTCCTTGTATTTGATTATGTTATTTATACATATTATTTTCAAAAAAAACCCTCGACATCTCTACAAAATGCATTTACCCGTTATCCTAGTTCACTTTAAGTTTCATTGTTCCCCTCTATAAACATATGCATAGCACATGGTTTTTTTAGTCAACAGACAGCCCACATTAAAAAATCAGTATTATTGTTGGCCATGCAAATAAGGGTTAGACGGTTAATGGAATAAACACAATTTTTGAAAGAATAAGTATATACAGATGGATCGTAAAATTTGCTTTCGCCATTATATCTCCTAACCGCCCACGCTACTGTCCTGCCCAAAGCAAAAAGAACTACGCAAAACCGAAAGAAAACAAAACGCCAAGAAAAGACTAACGTCACCTTCATTCAAAAGAAGCTAAACCATTTAGGCGGAAACTGTCTTTCAAGTTGGCAGAAAATACTTTTGTTTCGTTTGATTGATTATGCTTTCAAGTTTTTTCTTACTAAAATGTAGTTGATTAGCCAGATTACGATTGAAAAGATTTGCCAAATTTCACAAACATCGGGTGATAGCATGTCAGCCTATACGTGGTGCGCAATTAGTTTTTTTCTATTCCGATTTCAATTTCAAATAATATTTCCTGTCCTTCAAATCTAGTAGCGCATGGAGGACCAGGTCAATAACCATTTTTCCTCCATAGTTTTCCGTCATAGTCATTCTCGTATCATCGCTGCAATTTTTATCTATTGCGTAGGAAAAGCTGTTCCTCCAAGTCTGAGAAGACTGGCGTGAACAGTTGTTGCAGCTGCTGAGTAGTCAAATTGGATGACAAAATGTACTTTGTTGAACTGTGGAGGAGAAAAACATCGACATCGGAAAAGTTGTGTGGGGAGATGATGCATCTATTTTTACATTTTTCACCTTATAAAATATGAGTTTAAAAAGCAGCGTGGAAGGTGAAAAATATTTTGATATATCAACCTCGCTGCAGAAGAAAAATGGTGAGTAATCATGATTCTATGTCATTCACATTCGCTTCTAGTGTTCAATTATTGGAATTTCGTAAACGCGACAGCAAGTAAAAGCGCTGTTAGAGAAATTATGTCTTTCTGCTAGTACTTGTTGTTCGAATTTCTTCTAATTGCGATGTTGTAATTGGCATCATAAAAATTCCGATACGGTAATACAATACGGTCTTCAAGGACAAGTTCCCAACATCAATGCGCATACTTTGTCACTGAAAAATTATTTTCCGTAATGGTTCATTAGTTTGTTTATTTATGAACAGTCTTTCTCAAAAGTGAATTGATTGTTTGTTAAGAAAGCAATTTTGTATTCCTATATTTCCTGCTCTGTATTACACACACGACACTTATTTCTTCAGCCGTACGAAGTATATATTTGGTATATAATTGTAATAATTGATAATGCAGTCCACTAAAGCGAACCTAGTCAATTTAATAAGCATATGAAATATCTAAGTCTGTTGCATAATTGTAAATGTATAGGTATTATGCCTTTGGTTATATAGGCAACCGGAGAATTGCATTTTGGCACTTTTTTCTGAAAGGGATTGTTGCATAGAAATGACATTTTAAAAAATTAGTACATAAATCACGAACGGTAAATCTTAGGATAAATCGTTTCCGTTTCTGCTAATTATTAAAGCTATTATGTTACCATACCGACAACCGGAAACGATTTATCCTAAGGTTTCCCGTTTACTAATTTTTTTTAAATGTCATTTCTATGCAACAATCTCTTTCAGAAAAAAAAGTGCCAAAATGCAATTCTCCGGTTGCCTATAACACAGAAGCCACTATACATAGGTACCTATTTATCACTTTAGCTTCATTGCTTATTGCTGGGGTAGGAATGGGGTAAATTGAAACAGTCAAATGTAATTTTTTTCATTCAATACAATTTAGTAAAAGACCTTAATGTCACCTTAATGAAAGAGGAAAGATTGAAGCGATGAGTATTCAGTCACTGGTTGTTTGGATTTGGCAATTTAAAAAAAAACAAAATTGAGGTAACTGGTAAACTGTATAAAAGGCTCAACTATATACAAGACCAGCCCTTTGAATTCTGAAACATGAATGTATAACACAGTTAGTTGCGTTAATTTCTCTTAAATGTTGCAATTGGCTAACAGCCAGTATCAATTAGATTGTTGTAAAGTATCTACATTAAATTAAATTACGTTGGCATTTGTGACTAAAGTTGGCACTGAAACTGAAGAAACTTTTATTACTGTCCTGTTAGTTTTATGATAAAATGGAGTTATGAAATTAGAAGGAAAATTTTTATTTTACTTCCTGCTTGATACTCTCTTCTAACAAATCAGTGCATTATAAATTGAAGATATCATGTTAGGAAAAATCATACTAAATTATAAATCTGAATTTTTCTGAGAACAAATTTTTATAAAGCAGGGCAGTCCCGAAATAATGAAGCCAGAAGCACACATGAAACACAAGGCCACAATTTATACTCATTTTGTGACTGGGCTTATGTACTGGATGACTTGATGCACTTACTTAATTTGCCAATTCTTTAATGATCCGAAAAGCAGCATATTTGCAAATGAATAAGCAGCATCTATCATAATAATTATTATTGATTACGTATATCTCGATTTTATTACTTATGAATTATAAGTATGAAATCCCGCTCCAGCAATATGATAATACAAGTTGCTACTTTAGCAGTACTAGGACCGCTAAAGCAACCAGTGTATTTGGAAGAAAATCCTACAAACCGAAGACACATGGTATCCTTTAAACAACCTTCCGTGCCCCGTGTAAAATAGTAAAATTATATTGTGGGAAGAAAGGGTTTTCAGTATAAAGATAAATTACGTATTCAACCTTGCAAAGATAAACTGTCTAAACAACTTCCTCAAAAACTGTCTACAAATCTCCATCCACGTTCCAATTAGTTCTAAAGCAGAAGCACACAAGATGCACAGACAAGGAGATTACATGACATTGAGAATTTTCTCCTAAAGTTTCAGCGTCTATCCTTGGCCAGCCAGATTTTTAACGACAGAATTGCATGCAGACTGGGAGGAAGGGCTGATTTTGACAGGCTACTGCCAATAATGTGATACGTGGAAAACGTGTTGGCATTTAAAGTTGTGTGAGCCTATGAAGAAAGCACTAATGAAATTTGGTAATTTGGTGACAAAATATTTTAGCAATTTAAGCTTTTCAGCACATTATTTTGTTTCTTTTTCAAAACCCTACTTGAGAAACTTGAGTGAGATTTAATATCTGCCCATTGAAAAAAGATGTTTCAATTTTTTGCATGATTGCAGTATATGCATATATGTCATATACGAAGTATTTTATCTCATGATCATGAACGAATGAAACGATTGGTTATCAAATTGAACTTATTCAAAAGAAGAGATAAAGTTGAGGGTATGCATTTTCTAGAAATTCTAAGAAAAAACTGCAATTTCGTTAGCAATTCACTTATAAAACGTGCTTGTAATATCTGTAATTATTTTTATGACCCGTATGGAAAAAGTCGCATTTTAAAATACATATTGCTTATGCACAGTCACTCATCAATCACTGAATTCTTTGTAGGTACGTGGTCTTGATTAGATTAAATGAAGGCTTATTTTCCCGCAGGGTACAGAACATATATTTTACTACATTCAGCTTTTAACAGAATTTAACTTACAAATATAACATTACCTAAGGATTGCATTATTTTTATAAAAATTTAATTATTTATCGGTCATCTTCTTTATCTCCATCCACATCATCATCTTCAAAAGACCCATCATCACAATCTTCCCACTCATCTTCATTCATAGATTCCTCCTCGACGTCGTCATCAGTTTCAGATCCACTTTCACCTTCTGTCTCACTTTCCTCTTTACTATCGTCATCATCATCCAAGAGAGCTTGACTTTTATTGGGAATCTGGAAAACGTCAATATCGTCATCGTCCAACACGTAACTTTCGTGTTTGCAAACCGTATAGTATCCCGCAATATTCTTCCAAACTTCAAGAAAAAACCTTGACGCAGAGGTAAAGGAATTCGACTGCACAACGCATCCTAGTAAATTCAGTGCACATCTTGATTCATTTTCTAGCTCGGTGTAGCTCATCATGTTGAGACTGGCTTTGATACAGAAATGGTCCAGTTGCCCTTTTTCCCAGATGAGTGCCAAATGACTTAGTCGCAGTCCAAGATCTCCTTCCCAGCCCAAATTGATCAGAGTGAGATTGCGAAGTGAGGGCATCTCAGTAGAGATTATCGAGACGTCATCTTTGCCAGATCTCAAGTTGACGATTTCTATGCATTCCAAGCCAAGAGGAAGACATCTGGCGTTCATAAGTTGAACGGGTGCAGTATAGGTTTGCTGTTTACTGTTATTAGGATTTTCCTCATCGTCCTCGCTTTCACTATCAAAGTAGCTTTCTTTATTGCCTCGCAGAGTGAGATACTTTAAGCTTTTGCAATTCTTAAAACATTCCAAATTGATTACATCACGAATGTCCAGTCGAATAGTCACAAGAGTTGCTGAGTTTGCATCCATTGTCATACTTGGACAAGGAATTTTATTTCCAACAAAAATTAGTTTTTTAAAATTAGTTTGCTGTATGATGAGATTTGACCACAGGGGAGAACTCTCCTGAGAGTGAATTAGAACCACGTGAAATTCCTCCAGGGATAGCTTTCTCAATTCTACCGCGTTTTTTGCTAACTGCTTCAGGGATAAGTAATCTACGTCATCAGGAGGAAGTCTTTCATAGAGACGAAGACTTTTCTTGTCGGCACAGTCTCCTTCTCCGTTTTCCTTTGACTCTTTTGCAGTTTCTTCATCTTTCTCATTTGAAGATTTATCGCTCTCCTCGTATTCATCATCATACACTTCATATTTCTGATGAAAAGAGAAGCGCCTCAGTGTACTTGAATGTCTTCCAAGAAATTTTGATATCGAAAACACAATGGCTCCTTCCCATACCTCAATGTACGGTATTGTCAGAATGAATTTCTCCAACAAAGGGAAATAATGACAGGAAATGAAGGTATAGAGCGAACAATGGCTATGCTTGTGATTAAAATCTTTTTTCGTGTCTCCTACTATAGTTCCGCAACAGTCAATCACCAACTCCTTGAGGCTGGGAAGTAAGGACGACAGATTCCAATCTTCTCCTTTGCTAAGACCGTCATACATTGTGGTGAAAGTGGATAAATGAAGAAACAGTCCAGTAACATTACCGCAGGAAGTAAGCACGCTGTTGAAAATTGCTCGAGCTTGAGTGCCAAGATTTCCCACAAACCCTATTTTGCGGATGCTTTCAGGACTTGAAATCACAGGGATATCTTTGAGTTCATTAACACTGGAATTAGATTTTTCATCAGAATCATCCAGATCGTCTTCATCATTTAGAGGGTTTTCAGGTGCAAGAGATACCCAAAAGTTGCTTTTCATACTGAGCTTATCGAAAAGGGGTTCATAGTCAATAGTGAATCCATTCTTTCCGTTCTTTGTAATTAATAGGCGACCAGTGTAACGCTCAACGATGGAAGCCCATTCTGGACATGTATCTTTGATGCTATCCAAGGAAGACGAGGGAACGTACTGGAAAATCTTTCCCAACAGCTGAAATATTCACATGAAATATATTTTTAGTAGCTCATTATATTTTGTTTTAAAAGACTAAAAACACCCATATTTTGTTTTGTAATAAAATCAGTCGAAACTTCAAAGCAAGCTTACCTGTTCCGGAAATGCCTCCAGTGAAAAGGCTCGCTTTTCACACTTGTCCAATTCATCTGGTGCATTACCAATCATAGTTAACTAAAAAAGGACTTTTTTGATCTTGATGTTCCTGTTTGTTTTGCATGTCTGACCATTTACAGATATGCCAAAGCAATTAACCATGAAGTATGTATT
>JAHZND010003719.1:0-11310 GCA_027744115.1 Acrocyrtus sp. NNG-2020 | reverse complement strand
TTCCCCCTCCTAATGACTTTGGTCGTGTTCATTAATCACCATTAATTCCTCGCAGTTTCCTTTCATCTTTACTTTTCCTCTAGTTTTCCTTCATTTTTTTTTGTTTCAGTTTCCTTTTCTTCCTTAGAGCAAAAGAATAAAAAAAAAAGTAGAATTTTTTTGTAGTACAGCAAAGCACAACTGGCGATGCATTTCTTTAATTGTGGACTAGAGGAGTATACTTTTTTTTCTTTTCGCTTCATTTTGAAGCATTATCGGGATTAAAATAGGAAAGTTTGTGTTTTTTATGAAAGCGGAAAAGCACTTTAGCTTTGTAATGAGGATTTTATTGTAGGGTAAATATTTGGAATAATAAGTCATGGTAGCCGTTATTAAAATGGATTATCGGGAAATTATTTCTGGGTGGGAGTGTGCAGTGTCCATTATATGGGACTTGAAACGGGGATAAAGATTATTAGGTAATGCAATTAAAAGTAAATTAAGAATTGTCACAGAGATCAGGATCGCGGCACAGTTAAGTAGTAAAAGGATGGAAAAAGGGATGTTGTGAAAAGTGTGCATTTATTTATGTGGATGCTCCAAAAAAGGATTTGTTTCGGTGGTTTTTCTAATGGGGCATGTAAAAGGAGATTTTAGGTTCTGTAAAAAAAGCGCAGTACTGCAGGGAGAGAGATGAAAACTGTCGGGTGAATTTTATCAGCTTTTTGAATCGAGTTGAAAGTGAGAAAGGGAGTTGATCTATGGGCTTGTGCGTGTTGCATCGCGCACCGCACAATGAACAACAAATCTCATTTTATGGAGTTAACCCGACCATATACAAATTCCAGAGAGAGAAAAGCTGGAGAGTGAAGTGGAATTTAAAAAAAAAATGGGATCAGTGCGGATTCCGGTTCGCTGCGTCCTTATTCTTTCCGCATTTCAAGTACAAGATTGATAATAGCTGAAATACTCTTTTTTTCTGGAGTCTTCGGGTTAAAAATTCCGAGTGAAATTAATACCGCTTTAATGAGATGATAACGATTGTATGTGAAGAAATGCGGGAAAATGGTCAACAGAGCTGAAACTGGGGGAAATGTTGCCGTTTTATTTTTTAAAAAAACGGGGACTCTAATTAAGAGCTGCAAACAGGAAAATCCCTTTTTTGGTTTGGTTTGATAAATGAACGAAATTTTTTTTTTCTGTGGCTCTGGATATTATGCTAGTCATCATTGAACAACAATAATACCAGAAAAACCTTTTTTTTGCTGAGTGTAACTCTCGTAAAATGTGGAAATGGCTGTGATCGTGATGATCATCGCCAGGGAATCCGGCGTCGCCCGCCCCTTGACAGCATTTTGTTGTTGTGGAGTGAACATATCCTGGAAAAACCATGTCAATTACTTTGTGGGTCTCTCTCTACATGTTTCATTAACACTCTCCAGCTGTGGCATATTGGGTTCATGGGCTCCCGTCCGATTTCAACTTCATCCATCTCCACCTTTCCTGTGGGGACTGGAGGGCGTTCGGTTGCCGGATGCCGTTTAGCTTTGCCACCTACCACCCATAAGCCAGAGTGATGATTAGGATGATGAGCATGTGGCTATTTTGTATTTTGGGAATGTCACGCTTTTTTTTTATTTTGATACAAAAACTACACATCACAAGCTCCACATTTTTTATAAGAATTTTTTTAGTCTTCCAGTTTTTTGGCAGGGAAGCTAGATTTAAATATTTTTTGGCAAGAATTTGTAAAAAAAATAATATTTTCATTTCATATCGGAATAGCTTTAGTTAGTGTGAAACGATCATTATTGTGCACTTCCCTATCCAACAAGGCTTTTGTGAAAGTGTTGAGGATTATTTTCGGGATTGTCACGTCGAGCCGGGGAAACCCCCATTAGGATGACACATATGTGACAGGGCGCTATATATACACATGGCTTTCTCCTCCTCCTCCTCTCCCCGGAAAATGGGCAACTTCTGGCGTACATGCATGCATGGAACCATATATAAATGGTGTTATAAGGAAGGAGCTGTCTGCATAGGTGAATATATACATTTTGTAGTGCTTGTTGTGGTAGCTGCTATTATTTCCTATGACAGGATGTGGCACAGTTGTTGGTTTCCCGGAGCACTTTCTGCGGTGCTGGAATGGCGCTCCCTACACTATTCCCAGCTATTATTATGACAGCAGGAAGAAAAGGAAAATGATCATCACGCGCGGACTCGTCTAAACTAAAATAATTTGCTCTTGCCATGAGTCTATGAGAAAAAGTTGGAAATGAAGGAGTGATGCTGCATAGAAGGAAAAGAGGTTTTTCCCCTGTAAATGAAATTTTCTTGCGTTTGTGAGAGAGAGTGTGGCGTCCGCAGTAGGTACAGCTTCGAGAGAATCGATATAGGTTAGTATGAGCCGGTAATTTTATTCAGCTGATGTTATTACACTCCACTTATAATTTTCCGTGGGAGCCTTTTGCACGCCGTTACACTCCATCACAGTCATTAATTTGTAGGCTTTGTGGCGGAAGGAAGCAACTATTTAAAATTCACAAGTGTTCCACTAATTCCCCTTTAAAATATGATGATGACGCTCTCAAGATCCGGGAGAAGCCACAAAATGGAATATGATGAACGACCCATTTTTACCATGTTAGCTAAAGAGGCTGTAATTTGCAAATGCAGCGTATAATTACATCCAGCCGTATAAATTACTGAAAAGACCTAACTCATATCTTTCTCCGTTTCCTTTCCTTTCATTTTCTCACAAGCCCTTTTTGCCACTGCTAATAAGCATTTTGCCTCCCAAAAGCATCTCCTTCTATATATGGGAGCTTCTCTTCAATTAATCCCAATGAATCAAGTGTGGAGGAAATATTCCGAAATTAATTGCTTCCCCCAATTGCATTTAATAGCGGGTAGGGTTCCAGAGTCTCCAGTCGGTTTTCCTTCTCCAGACAAGAGACCATGATTTACTGTCACAAAAACAAACTCTCTCTCCGTCCCTCTTTCGTGTAATTCCCAGCCTCGCTTACATTTTTTTTGTTAAATTGCGTGACACTCTCTATTTGTACTTACACCCTCCACACTACGCAGCTTTATATAAGGACCAAGAAATTTCGTAAATTCTAATATTTGGCAATTCTTTGTGTGATTTCGCACCGACCTCATACAGGAGCATCATGTAGGAAAGAGATCAAAATATCATGATGATCACCACTGATAAAAATATCACCCCTTTTTATATAGAAACGACAAATTTTTTTAAAATATAAAATATCACCAGAAACCACTGCATTACAAAAAAAATTTACGTATAAATGAAATTTTTAACTAATTTACACTCCTCCCACTATTTATTCTATTATAATTTATGATTACTCTGCAGTGAAAATATATTTTTTAATGAGAGGAGCAGTCAGCAAATATTTATTTGCAACTTTTTCCCTCTCTAGAAGTATACACCTATCTTGTACTATCATCATGTAATTGTGATTTTGTCGATGTACTATAAACTGCAGATAAAACAAAAAGTGCGCCATCAGAGAAAATACTTTTTTCTCAATAACTTTCCACTTTCCAATCATACAAATTGATCATGATATAAGAAAAAAAAGCGATCTCGATATATATCAAATATCCGAAAATAAAACGCCCGTCAACTCGTCCTCTGTGTTTTATTAGTTCTTTTTTTAGTGGAAGTATAGTAGAGTGGTAAAAAAGTGTGAAACCATTTTTCTCACGTTCTAGCCTACTTTTATTTTTTACTATGGTAATAATAATAATACACTTTCTCGATAAAATACTAGAGCAGTTTCTAGCTAAGGTATAAAAAAAAATTCAGGTACGGAATCATAATCATACAGAAAAATATGAAGTCATTATTTACTACTACTATTCAGAAATGATACTATATGCCGCGTTTTCATTTTTATCCAAAGACTTACAATTAAGTAAAGAGAAATCTTTTAAAAAATAGTTTAGTGATTAAGATGTACATAATTTTATGAGATATTAAATGTATACTGTATAAAAATGTAGGTGTCTATATGAAAGTTTAAAAAAAATATTTAAAGGAATGCTGTACAGTCTTTTTTTTGCTGTTTTACATTCTAAAAATAAATACAGGGTCCATTTTTCGTTTCGTTCCATCGTAGCTCCGTTTGCGAAAAGTGTACAGTGAAAGCTAATAATAATTAGTTGTATATAATAATTAGTTAATTTTAGTACTATTGAGGTTAGAGTGCGCAGTTGCTTATAATTTATATAAATATATGCTTGGTTTAAGTTGATATGGAGGAAGTGTTGCTGTTAGCTTTAAAAAAATGTTTCAGGATCACGTTGCTCTATTTAAGGATAGTAGGCTGCAGGAGTGTACGCTTTATTTTCGAGAAAAAAAACTAGTGGATGTGAATGGAGAGGCATATTTAGGGGTAGTAGGTGTGCAGTGTTTGGGTGAATTAGTTTTTCGACTTGCTATACGTTCCTGTTCTAGCTAAAAGAAAAAAAAAGAGTTTTTACTTTAGCCCTGCTTCCACCTTTGCATCTGTGAAGAGATAGACTCGAGTGAATGTAATAAAAAAAATTATATACCTTTTGGACTAGTAACTTGTGGAATTTTTTTTTCAACTTGAAATTAGTACCGTATACAGTTTTTACGAAATTCAATCGATGACAAAAGTGTGTATATTCTAAAGAAAATAGTATTTATTATTGTATAATGTGAGAAAAAAAAAGTTGTGGGGACTAGAGTCGCCTAAAAGTAAAAAAAATTAATAAGCCAATGTAAGTCTCAAAAATATATTTGAAATTTTAGGTATGCAATACGTGTGTCAACACATCTTTTTAGCAATCATGCATAAAAAAATTTTCAAAAGGACAAAAACAAGTTATTACTATCCAGTGTACGATTGTTCGAATAATGAATGAAATAAAAAAAGTAAATTTTAATATTTTGATGATCTTCTCTCATTTCATTATAATTGCATTTAAGTGTAAAATTATATCTATATAATTCATAGTCAACTTGCAAATGCACAAAATTGGATGAGAATGTGAGCTGAACTTGAAGCATGAATTTTGACTACATTTACAGCTTGACTATAATTTTTGGGAAGACTTTATGTTGCTCTCCCATTTTGAAGATCGACAGTTGCCTTCAAAAAAAAGTTGGAGTTATTCGTCTCTGTCCTGTTACTTTTATGACAGGGACTGTGAGTAACTGTCGTCATGTCGGTTGTCTTATTTTTCAGTGCTTCTCATACCGAGAATAAAATGCGGTGTCGGTGGTACTACTGCTGGCATTGGTGGTGAAGTGAGCATAACGGGACTGGCAGGCGCATCTCACAGAGCACTCCAGCTCCAGCCATTTCCACCAGAAAAGATATTTTTTTGTATGGAGACCTATTTCACATGGCATTACTTTCTTTTTTTTACAGAATATCTTTACCAGCTCACCCGGACAGATTCCCTTCTCATTTTATGTATCCTCCTTGTACTTTTATTTGAGATATCTTCATCCAATGATCCATCTCTTATGAAACTATTGCCCTTTCACTTATTTTTTTCTGTCGTCCTATCTTCTCCATTTCCGTTTTTATTGCCAAACTCTATTCCCGTCTCGGATCTGCTTCATTTGATTCACTCGCTCCTTTTCCTTTTCCGTTTCGTATCTCGCTCCTCGCATGATCCATCTTCTTTTATATGAAGGAAGCACACAAAAATGGCATGTGATGAGTTTTATCTCTCTCCATCTATTTCTACATATATAAAGATGATCATGGCATTTATCTTCAGCTCTAGGATTGAATGCTGAGTGTTGCAGTGAAAAAATAACATTCAGACTTTAGGTATATTTACCATGTGCTTGTAAAGTGCATACAAGCAAGCCCACTTCAATTTGACTAGCTTCAGCTTCCTCTCCATGATTTCATGTTATGATGACTTTCCATCCCTACAATCATAATCCAGCTGAAAATGTTTCTTTTTTTTGGCTCCATTAGGGTTTCTTTTCCTTCGGCCTCTCCGCCAGACAATATTTTTTTATCTACCTTTTCCCTCCACGCAGCTTAGACACTAGCTGCGTTTCAAATTTTCAAATGATATCATTATGATTATGGTAACGTGCGTTGTAATTACTGGGGCAAAGTGATACTCCATTTTTTCCTTTAAAAAATATGCCCAACTTGAGACATTTTGGTGGGGGTATGCGCTATAATAATTGCTTTAGAGTTTTGTTTAATTAGACGCTCTAAATAAAATGCGGGAACTAATTAGTTCTCTTTTCTCATAAATACTGGAATAATTTTAGGCAGCCCTTGCTGCTGCTCTCCTCTTAGCGATAGTTGATTCTTCTCTCCCTTACTAAAAATTTTTTAAAGATGGGAAAAGAGAGGAAAAAACTTTTTTTTCGTAGTTTATATCTTCCTCGGGAGGAAGATTAAGTACGCAATTTGTATGCAATCATTTCAGGTCTCTCAAATAAACTAAATGTCTTCTTATCCTGTGGGAGGTGGGAAAAGTAGAGCATAATATATGTTAATAACTGGCACATTCCCGTTCATAATTAAAACTCATTTACTGAGCACTCTCGGTGCTCTCCCTACTGGGAAGACGAAGCTCGGCTGATGAGCAAAAACTAAAAAAAAGAGATTTTCCTGGGGTGGAAGCTACGCTTTTACCGCGTTGTTGTGTAGTTTTCCCTTAAACTCCCGACAAGCGCAGCTAAGCTAACCACTAACAATTTCAGTTTTGGAGGGAGCCTTTTAAAAAAAATTATACACATTTTCCTCAAAATATCTCCACCATTAATACACGAAGCTGTTGAGTAGCTTGGGAGAACTTTTTAATTATATTACGATTAGCTCTCGCCACCTCCACCTCAAACACTTTTTTCCCTTCCTTTCCCTATCTCCACGAGAGACGATAAAAAAGACACCTCCCTTGAAAAAAGAATATATTGTGGAAAACTTCCTCCAATATCTGTATTTCTCAGGAAAGGGAACGTCTCCGAGAAAATGGAGGATAGAGTGGCTTTTCCCAAATATAAAAATGAGATGACTCAAGTCTATAACTAGTTTATAAATGAAACAGCATATGAGTCAAGTTAGAAGAAAATGAAGGTCTGAAAAAAGAAAGTTTTGTCGAAGCTCATTATATCCGGTTTTATATTGCTTTCCCACAAGAAAGAAAACAATACAAGTTCTTCCATAATGTTCCAATAGTTTTTTTTTCATTTTGCCATTTTTCGCCACCTTTTTTTCCATTACAGAAAACCACCAAAAAAAGTATTTTTTTCTTGGGCTAGCTGCACTCCTCTCCATTTTTTCTCTCTCTTCCCGCCTGTCTTTTATAGAAACAAGTGTATCGTGTGAATGGAGTGAGTGGGTCTCTATCTATTTCCATAGCCTATTTCCAGTGGGTCACTCTCACATCACACACAAGTTGTAGATAAAGAAGAGAGGAAACAACGGATAAAAAAAAGTTTTCTTCCACTTTTTCCGATTAAACAAGTTTCTCTTGGAGGGATTTTGTGCTCAATTACTGGAAACCTTGGAAATCTGTTAAAAAATACTTGACTCCAGAAAAAATGGTTACTTACATGTATGTGCTACGAGTCTCCGTTTTTTTTCCTTTTTTCTATCTCTTCCCAATATAAAAATATATCCAAGGAGAGAGACCGGAAAATATGAAGAGATTCGGAGGAGAATTATACTTGTATAAATAACAGGATGAAAACTGCAATGCTGAAGAGGATAATATGGAAACATTCACAACTGACATGATATGACGGGAAAAGTGCGGAGTAAAATAAAGAAATAAGCGAAGGGAGAAAAAAAGTTTTTTCTTCCCGTAAAAAAAAGTAGTAGGAGGGAAGTCATTAATTCCATCTGTGTCCATGGAAGGCTCGTCCCTTCCAACATCCGATATTTTTATAAGATTACCATATAATAAGGTTTAAGAGGAGACCGCAGTCGGCTTTGTCCAGTCTTGGCGAAAACCATTTTATTTGCTTTTTCTCTCTGCTTCTCATATCCTCTTTTTTTGTGTGATGTGTCAGCCCATTCCAAAAAACATCGGGTAATATCGATTTATTAAAATATTTGTACAGTCTGGAGACTTGGAACATGACAAAATGCCACTTGGACTGAAAGCGAAACGTTTTTTTTCTTCATACCATTACCATTAGCACTCCATTACATTCCAGACCGAATTCCAATTGTGCTCATCAAATATGAAAAAATAGGGAGCCGTCTCTCACATTTTCATAATCCATCAAGTTTCAAGAGGGCAAAACAGACGGAACAAAAAAGAGTGTTTTTTAAGAAAAAAAAGTACTGGCTGTATGGCTTATGGAAAAAGTTGATATTCTGGAGTATTTTCGAGAGCATTTCAATGAATGAATTTTGGTGCTCGCATTGTTGAGGAGAGTAGAATGAAGAGGAAGTGGAGATTACTATGGTGGTTGAGTGATGGCGAAACAAGTTGAAGTGAGTTTAGTGTGCTACTCTCATAGTCAGGTACTTTTTTTCGAGAGTGTTGTAAAAGTAGAGTAAATTTTCATTCATTGAGAAAAATATATTTTTTTTCATTCAGTCAAGTGCCTTCTGGCAATTGTCCTTACATCGTAAGAAAGATTCCTCCTCGCTTTACTCACTTTTCGTATCATTCAATGACTCAAGAGACTTTACGACTTTACAAACTTGCTCCCCACCTCCTTCCGCTTCATTGTTGGCACAAAAATTTCATTCATAAAATTGAAAATCGCCGTCGTTTTCACGTAGGTCCATCGTACAATTCATTACTACCTGCTACGCGTACTCTGCACTTCTCAAAAGAAGGCTCAGATTACCTACCGAAGTTTTCACACACTGCTGGGGACTTTGCAATTCAAATTGGCCATGGTCATTTTGTTCATTGCACTGTACCAGTGGCAGCATTTTTTCATGGCATTATTTCCATAATAAAAGTTTATTCAAGCTTTCATTTATTAATTTTTAAAAAAAAATAAATTTTAAAATTGAAATTAAATTCAGTGAAACTTTAAAGCCTTGAAAGCTGAGCTGATCTGCTCAGTTTCCTAGGTCAATGCTACTCCCAAAGTCAGCTTCTGTGAAAATCAAAAACTGGATAATATTCTACTCCTCACTCTACTCCTCTCCTAAACGTTTTCTTTTTCTGACTTACATGATCCTTAAACTGTGTCATCCTACCTTCGGGAGGGATTATCAGCTTTTAATGAATGAACTATTTCCTACCTATTCTTCATTAAATAATGAGGCTGCTCTACCTTTTCTACCTTCGCCCGAACAATGGGAAGTGAATGCCTTTCTACTCAATAATATTCCTTCCAAATCCGTTCCCATTGAATTCCCTGCGACAAAGTCAGAAAGTCACTGACTTAAAAGAAAAATAAGAGGAGATCCTCCATCTAAAAATGCTAAATGCTTCTCTCTCTCTCTCCCATCTTTAATCCATTCAAAAAGGACAAAAACTGTAGAAGGGAGAAAAGGTCAGATGAAGCGACAACAAAAAAAAATCTCTCCGTCGGCTCCATCATGTCTGCGACGAGAAGAGAATACTACACTCCACATACACAGCCACTTTTATCAATGAAACTAAGAGACACCGATTTTATAAGCTTTGAGGACTCAGCCACACTAAATAAGTGGCTAGTATATAGTGTGGTGCGTGAGCTTCCGAGCTGGTTTGGGATTTGTAGAAATTCATTTCATGTTATTTTTTGCTGGTGACAATGACAATTTTCGGAGATGACAGTGCTATGATGATGCTGATGATACTCCCTAATCCAATGTTCCACGTCATTGACTGCAAAAATAAAAATGTTGAAAGTATACAGTCTCCCATATACCCTCTCCGTACCTGGCCTGAGTTTTTCTACGCCGGTCCATCAAAATCTGACTCTATGAATGACTCCATAATATCATTCCTGTTACACGTTCTACCTGGTTGACGATATCTTCAGATTAGCAGAGAAGGACCCTCCAGCAGGATATTTTATTTTTTTCTCTGTTCCTATATGCATGTGCTCTATACTCAGTCAATATTTTCAATATACTCACAATACACAGAGACCAGACGACAACGAAAAAGAGGTCCATCTCCGCATTCACACCATGTATAAAAGTATTCAAACAGGAAACGGATAATTTTCCGATGCTCTCCTTAAAAAAATTTTTTTTGAATGAAATGAACAGGAAAATAATCCCTAATATGAGGTTTCGCTCACTCAACACAATGCAACTTTATACCTTTTCAGTGTGCAGCCTTTTATATGCTTATGCTCCCTCAGTAAAATGATAGCTTGTACAATTGTACAAATCCCTTTTGTGAAATGCAACAGAAGCGACGTGAAGTTGATCTGACAAGACTTGAAGCCCAAAATGACTTTTGCAGGTTTGTAAATATGGTTAATATTGTATCGGAATTTAGCATAAATTTCTTCCTCATCTTAGAAACAGCACCTTATCAAATGTACTTAAAATATTTTTATTCTTTACGCCTATTGCTAAAATTTTCTTTTACACTTTTTTCATTCTAATTAACTCATCACCCCCTTTTTTACTGCTTTTCATCCTACATTTAAAATTCTATTTTCTCCATTTCAAGCTGGAAAATACATTCCCGTCTTTCTCCTCACTTAAAAGGTGATAAATGAAGGTTTATGTTTTCAGCAGCTGAAATAAATAGATTATATCAATCATCCGTCCAAAAATATGTATAAAAAAATCCGAAAATTCCCCGGAATAAGACACGCAGGTTTACAGAATATTCGTGCATCACTCAAACTAATATTCCCTCCCGCTGCATAAACTTGTATCCTTTTATGAGTCGTCACAAACGTCTCACTTAAGTGGATAATATATCTAGTTGAACACAATAACACTTGAGCATTCTACATTTTCTCCGTAAGAATAACTTATCATATCCTCATTTGTTTCATGCCATTTCAGAGAGTCTCCCTCCAAAAACTTTTTTTTTCATCCTTTAGGCTCATATCCTCCCCAGAAAAAAATGTATTTTGAAAGCTTGACGATCAAGCTTATCATCATACCGCCCTGATAAGTCTGCACAACATGTATATACTTTTATTTCATGAAGTGCTCCGTGAATAGGGCAAGCAGGCACGTACAAATTTCTTTACGCTCTGATTTATCAGAGTTTTCGGGTGTCATTAGCCACCACAAAATAAAACGGCAGGGGAATGTGCAAGTTTTACGTCATGTACATGTATTTTTTGAGAATATGCAACAATTTATTATGGAAAGGTGGAGTGGGAAAAAATATGTATAAGGCTAAGCTCAAATGACTGTG
>JAHZND010003718.1:0-16472 GCA_027744115.1 Acrocyrtus sp. NNG-2020 | reverse complement strand
GCTGTATCCTCGGACTTTGTACTGTTTGCTTTGTAGTTTTGTACTAGTATCCTCTTTCTAGAGTAAATTGCCATTTCATTTTAGCTAAACGCTAGATAAAGTCCAAAGCTCTCAGATAACAAAGGTCCACAGTTTTGGTTTCTTTCCATTTGTTTTGTGTAGACACGGTGGATAAATATAATACTCAAAATTTGTTATTAGTTGTTATGATTTTGGCATTTGGCAACAGGCGGTTGTATTACGATAATGCGTGCGATGCAAAAAATGTTCCATGTACCACATGCACTATGAACCTAACCTGCATAGTACAATAGAATACGTGTAATACCTAGTATTTCACAGTAGTAGAAGTAGGAAAAAATCGAAAGCGCATACAACACGGCATTGCAATGACGAGTGGCATGACTTTGACTGAGAAGAATTGCAATATTATGAGTTGTTCTTTTCTTTCTCACTTCCCACACTACACATGCTGTAAAACCGATAAAAACCTTTTTGCAAATACTTTTTGATGAAGTCGGTCGGAAGATCGGAAGTGTAAAGCAGAACATTCCGTCACCATGTGCTGGGCAAACTGGAAATGATGTAGATGTAGGATCTGCACATATTACGTAAAATGTAAAGAAATAGACATAGAGCAGTCATCCTTTTCCCGATTCTGGCCAATACCATAATGCCAACTTGCCACCATCGCACTATACATCTGCTCAATTCATGGTACATTGTCCGACATCATAGTTTGCAATTCGCAGGTCATATTCATCAACCATTATATTGTACACTTTTATTTAATTGTGATTATTAATAGAGAAATTGTGGTGATCAATGAGCACGTATGAAAATTGTGCCAGCCAGTGTGCGGTGACAGTGTTTGAAGCATGCAGTTAATAAGTGCATATAGAAAAGATTAAGAAAAAGGAAGTGTGGAAGAGCGATTGATTGATCATTCGGTAAGCATATACGTCCGTAGGTTGAAAGGTATGCTTGTTGAGTGGTAGGTAGGTGCTTGTGATGATCTGTTTTGATAAACGCGTACGCAATGAGAAAATAATCGAAATAAAAGGAAAACTCATCAAAATAGTACAGAAATGTACCTAGCGAGCAAAATGAAAACATGCAACAGAAGTGAAGGAAAAATGGGATGCACTTTATGTGCAGATTACCTACTACGCGGCTCGACTTAATGGATTAACATGAAATTGGTTATGCCCAGTAAATTATGAAATTCAAAGATCATGGTCAGCGTTGTGGTACGATCGTGGATCACTACTGGTCGTCTTGATGGTAACAGAAAATGAGGTGGCTTTCGACTGCTCATTTATGGGGATAAATTTATAGCTGCAGTCACGTCAGTCGAGTCAAACTGAATATTATGCTAGGTAAATGATAAAAGTAGAATTTTTCCTTTCTATATGGCCCTCTCCTACTCATGGCAATATTACCACCGTTGAATGACGAATGACGATGATGATAGCAGCCTAAGCTATGTGCCTATGTGCGCTTATGCACAGCCACAGCGAGCTGATGTATGTGTAGTGAAGAAAGAGAGTGAGGCAGCCGGAATTCTACAATGAGTTTGGGTATATTAGGATGCGAATCCCCACCGTTTCGAGTTCAGATGGTTGTGAACGGTCAGCAGAAGCGGAGAGCGTTTGAGTTTCCCCTGATATTAAAGTTTTTCTAAGATAATTTATTTGCAGCATTTTTTCAGTTCTCATAGAACCGAAACAGGCAGTTATTTTGTGCTGCAAAAATATAAATTGTGGAGGTGCGAGATATTGAACTATTATGTACTCAATTACTAGATCTGTTAGAATTGTAGATAAAATGTACATTTATTTTGTTTTTTAAAAGAAGATTCAGCTTCAGCATGCCAAATTTTTTGCAATAGACATCCCTGATTATATTTTTTAAAACAAATTTTGTATCAAAATGGCAGAAACTAATCACAATTTTTATTACGATTTTGGCAGTAGCGTGGTGAGAGCATTATTCAACATGGATCCCAGAAGAGACAAAACAGGACAAAAGAACTATCATGAAGTGACCGGAGAAAATGTGTGCCCCTCTATGGTGAGAGGAATTGATTTCATGAGGGACCCCAGGCTAAATAAGGTATGCCCTACTTCCACTTTTTTGTTTAAAAAACATTGTTTTCAAAGAAAAGCTTTTGAAGAAAGATTGACGGAGTTTGGCAATCGTGTTTAGAGTAGGCCAATACAATCTGTAATCAATCTGTAAATGAAATCGGTTTTCTTTATCACTGATGACAGGGCATGGCATTCAGCTTGGAGGAAAGACAAGCTCTCGGAATCCACGGCTTGATACCCCCGAGATTTAAAACACAAGAAGAACAGGTAAAGCTCTGTAAGGAGAATGTGGAACGCTACCAGGAAGACCTCAACAAATACATTTACCTCGTGGGATTGCAGGTAAATTGAAATTAACAGCGATTGATAGTATTGATAACCACCGTAGACAGAACATGTTACATCAAGCTTCTTTTGACATTTACAGGACCGAAACGAGAAATTGTTTTATCGGTTGATTTCTGAAAATGTGGAACAAATGATGCCGCTGGTGTACACACCTACCGTGGGCTTGGCATGCCAGAAATTCGGTCTCATTTATCGTCGTCCTCGAGGCTTATTTATCACCATTCATGACAAAGGCCACATTTACCAGATTTTGAGGAATTGGTAAGTTGCACTTAGCCATAAATCTGTGTGTTACCGAGCTATAATACCTATTTAACATGCAGAGTAGAACAAAGTTGAATGGAAAAGTTGTGTAACTCGAGCACTTGAGCTGGGCAATATTATGAAATTGAATTTTATGTTCTTCCTATTCCAGGCCAGAGTCTGACGTGCGCTGTATTGTTGTGACTGATGGCGAGCGAATTTTGGGCCTGGGAGATTTAGGTGCTTACGGAATGGGAATTCCAGTAGGAAAGTTAGCTTTGTACACCGCTTTGGCAGGAATTAAACCACATCATTGTTTGCCCATTTTACTCGATGTCGGTACAAACACACAGGTATGTTTACAAAATCTGATAGTTTTTGCGGAAGAAATCACGATTGTAAACAACACACAATAAAAAGCGATTAACGCATTGTACTTGTGTTGACGTCGGTGCACGTGCATTATTTGTTTAGCAAATGAGATCCTTGGATGTTAACTGAAATAAATTGTTCTTTCTTTTCATTACAGTCCCTACTAGACGATCCGTATTACATTGGATTACGTCATAAGCGTGTTACTGGACCGGAGTATGACGAGTTTATTGATGAGTTTATGCAAGCGGTGGTTCGCAGATATGGACAGAATACACTCATCCAGGTTGGCAAATATTAATTATGCTGTGTAATTATGCAATACAATCAAAGCAGTTTCAGTTACATTTTGAAATTCGAACATAGTTTGAAGATTTTGGCAATCACAACGCATTTACACTGCTAGCTCAGTACCGGGATAAATATTGCACATTCAACGATGACATCCAAGGTACTGCTGCAGTAGCTGTCGCCGGTGTCCTCGCATCACTGAGAATAACCAAGAAGAGATTGAGTGAACAAAAGTTTCTTTTCCTTGGTGCTGGAGAGGTTAGTCTCATATAACCCCTGATAACTTATTGATGGAACCTTTCCGAAACGATTTGGAAAAAATTCTCTACAAAAATCTTTGACTAACGTAGGTGCTTTGTACTTCCTATTTTCTAGGCTGCCCTGGGCATCGCAATGCTAATTACACAAGCAATGGTGCAAGATGATGGAGTTACTGCTGAAGAGGCTGGCTCTAGAATCTTCTTGGCCGTAAGTTTTGTTAAATATTTTTTGATTATGTCAATTTTTCACACGTATTCAATCTAATGAACAATGTCTAAACAGGACTCTAAAGGATTAGTTGTCAACAACCGTGATAGCCCTGTTTCTGCACAAAAGAAGATCTTTGCAAAGGACATCCCTCACCTTACGGACTTGTCCGAAATGATAGACGCGGTTCAACCAACTACAATTCTAGGTGCGACAAATGACATTATTTTGGATGCAGCATTAACACTAATGCCTACTAATGTCGAATTTTATTGTACGAAATACTTTTCAACGAGATTTTATTACGATTTCAGGTGTAGCGTTGGCAGTTATTGCATCTGGAATTCACCACATTAGCGAAGACGTTTTCCTCCTATCTGCTGAGGTATTATTATGACCTAATAATCAAAATGCAACTCGTGACGTTAGCATAACTTGGCCCATTATTATCAGCCATGAAATATTTCGTAACATGTAACGCGCATTATTTCGTCTGTATATTATTGCAACTTGCATTTTTATCTAATGATCTCAAATTATGCCTTTCCCTAGACATTGGCTAATATCGTAACGGAGGATGATCTTGAAGCAGGAAGATTATATCCTCCACTCACGGAAATTCAGAATGTTTCTGTGATCATTGCCAAGAAGATTATGGAAGACGCATATGAGAAAGGTAAGCTACACTATAGTTGTGTAATTCAAATACATAGTGGATTTGATATACGATGATGGCAATAATAGCTAAGACCTGTCTAGTTCACCCAGACATCAGTATTTGCAAGATGCATTCTGTGAATAGATTCTTGTAGTTTTGTTAGATTTGAACATTTGAAGCTTACTGCATATTTTTTCTATATTATTCATTCACTTGTCCTTGGCAATATCCAATACAAAAGTCACATTTCATATATAGGTAAGCATGTGACAATAATCATTAGTTGTATTGAATTGAATAGAAGGACAAGCTGAAGGTCTTACATAAATACTAGCTTGTTGTATAGGATAGCACTTAACTTTTTTTTTAAAAAAAGATTTCATTGAACAGAGCTATTAGGGTTTATAGGGTTTTAATTTTTAATTTTTTGGTTATTGCACTGCCAAACGCTAACTACCTATATATAAGCACTAACAATGTTATATTAGGAGATGGGACATAAAATTTTGCAAGCTAATCGTTAGCAGATGGGAGAAATTGGGATTGGGTTGGGACATTGGTTGAATGAATGAATATAATTATGCTTTAATAACAAGGTGCTAAAAATTATTTGACGTACTAAAATTCAGGACAAGCAACAACTTATCCCGAACCAGTGGATAAGGAGGCGTTCATCAAGGCGCAGCTATACAACTTTAAATACTCCAGTGCGATTCCTCATAAGTATACCTGGCAAGGGGAGTAAAGTTTTAACCTTCCCTGGTTTTTTCCTCTGTGTCAAACCAACTCTCCTTCCTCTTCCCGTATAAAGTCGTACAACTTTAAACTTGTCTTTTATTGTTTTTCCTTCAAGACCCATGAAATAAACCCAACGATTGTCAACTTCCCTTTATAACTCGGCAGTATTGTATAATAATGACCTCAATAAATGTACTTGTAAAATTGTAAATAGTGAATAGTCTCCATCGCAGAATAACTGAATTTAACTGCAGCAACACAATTCAGCGTTAAGATTAAGACACAAATAATTATTTAGTAAATTATACATGTTGAAATTTTTAAGAAACGCCTACAAGCAATCGACTTTTCCCAAGCTGTACATACAGTCATCAGTTCCTGTGAAACCATTTCCTACCTCATGTAAATATTATTGTTCAGTTCAAACATTAGCTGTGTGAGTCGTTCTGAAAATTGTTATGTCAATCCTTGTAAAATAGTAGTATGTATTTATTATTCCCTAATTATTTTCCCTTAATGTCCATTCTTTCCCATTCAATTTCCTTACCGCACAGATATCTGACGCTTCCTGATCCAAATTCTGCCTTTTGGGGAAACAGCTAACTTGGAACCAATGGTGGGGATTTACATTTCGGGTGCGGAATGCTATATTGTCTTGTTCTTGTCAAGTCGATGTGCTAAAAGCAAAATCCTAATTTTTAAAAATTTTGCTCGTCTCACACCGCTGCTAGTTAATAACTCGCTGTACTAATCGCCTGTGGTTTTGGAACAGTTTAACATAATAAGGTACATACCTACTTAATCAAACTGGTTATTTGATTGTATATATCATTCGTTAAAGTTGCAACGCTAATTTTGACAGCAAAACGCACATACAATTTATTCACAATTTAACCACACAACACAACACAACTAACTTATTACGCATGCACGGAATACCTAATATGTACTAAAATGAAACTAGAAACTCTGCTAATAATATTAAATACGACTGGAACATATAATAGGCAGCAGATACATAATTTCAATGACAAGTAAATACCTACTATAGATCAGCAATTAACAATTTGAATTGACATAATTGTATCCGATTAAAAGATTTACGCATTTTAACATGTTGCATGAAACTCCTATCAAAACCACATTGAAGTCGTTGCTAACTTAAGTTTAACGTATTTAAGGCTATGCCTTCCACTATCCGGAACCCAAGGACAAGGAAGCTTTTTTGAAGGAAATGCTGTATAACCATCATTACGAAACAGCCCTTCCATACCATTGGGAGTATCCTAAGGGTTTTGGCGCCCCCAAGAATGAGTAAAAATTGTCAACTAAAAGTGCATGCAAGGGATTGGGAATTTATAAAACTTGGATTAATCCTATTTAAACAAGGATTTTAAAACAATATTTAAAAATGTATTAAATGACATGATTGACTGTAAAACAGCTATGTATGGAGCCCCACTAAACCAGCATAGATTCGACGAGGATAACACCTTCCAAACGCGTTCATTGCAATTAGGTATTTATAGGATAAAAACTAGGTAAGAAGACCAACGAAGACCAATTTCTTTTGTACCCACCTAGTTGCAATCAACAATCAAGTTGTGATGTTGGCGATAATTCATAAATGGGCTTGTTATTTAGATAAACGTAACCGATGAAATAAAACTATTCATATATTTTATTTCCTTTTAAAAATTTTGCAGATTGTCCAAGATTGCTTAATTTTTGTGATGTATATTATATACCATCTTTTTTTTATTTTACAATGTCTGCAACTTATTTTTTTTAGCGAAGCCTGCTCATATTTTACAAGCTTTAGTGTTCTACTGTAAAATAAGTATTGATGGCGGTGATGGCTGTTTACTTTTAGAACCGGCAGTGATTATCAGATTTTAAAAAAGCTGATGTAACTCTCTGTTATATACACTATTTAAAAATTACACTGCAAAAATATGTGAAACATGTAAGTTTAAATAATAAATACGTGTGGATAAATATTTCATTATATTTTCTGTAACAATTCAGATTTGTTCAAAAAAGGTTAAACCAAATCCGCTCTTAAATTGCATAAAACACTGCATTGTAGTACTGCAAACATAAATTAAAACCGAAAGAGTTAAGAGTTTGTGAGATTTAGCGATCATCACTGAAGGGCACGCTTGGACGTCATCGCGATTTGCAAATGAATCTTGTCTTTAAGTAAAGCGACGAAATCTTTTTTTATGTAAAGTTTATTTGGGCTCACTGGTAATAGGTATGATGGGTTGGGTAAGTTGGATTCTCTAAGTGCTTGCATAAGGACAACATTGTTTGTGTGTTTCGCAATTTGTTTTGCTGTACTTTTTGTAGTGTGCCTGTGCGGTACCTACTTGTCCATAAAGTCTTGACTTGTGTCATTTCCTGTAACTGTATTTTTAGAAATTTGAAGTTAGTGCATTAGTGCGTTCCGGTTCAGATAAGTCGTAATAAAATGGGCAGTGGAGAAAGTAAAGATGCGACCTCAAACAGCGTAGCACCAACAGCTGGTAACTTGATGATAACCAAGGAAGTATCTGAGCGTTGGTACGCCATGGCCATGAAAAATGTGGAGCAGCAGCAGCAGGGCCAGGCTTTATCTAGCCATATGGTGCAGTTTACTCCAGATGACCCCAACGGTGACATCCACGTACAACCCAATGCGATGTTGGATAGGGAACAAGGTGAATAAATTTTCTTTTTCTAATATTTGAATTTCTAGAGTGAAATTATGCATGCAAGTAAAGTTAAATTGCAAACGATACAAAATCAAATATCGCTTATCGCTGTTTATTTTTAAAATCTTGTTATTTTTTGTGTTGTATGATTAGGTGAACCGGTTGCCTCAAAACATGCAATTGAAGTTGCCAACCAAGGGGACCAAGAATTGGAGAGCAAGCTAGCATCATTAGCAAAACAAAATGAAGCAGGGCTAATTTCGGCAGCCTTGCTACTGAAAAAGCCAACTTTAGAATTAGTAGAAGAGTCATCATCAAATAAGTTAGAATTAAGGACTGAGGACATGAAGTTGGACGAAGTCAGGAGAAGCATTGGAGCTGAAAAACCCAGCGATCAACTGCAAGAAAAAGCAAATTTGCTTGCTGAGATGAGTCTTGAAGGACCCTCGATGTTGCAAGATAATAGGGATAGAGGCGGTACTGTTAGTTCTATAAGTAAAGAGGACAATAAGGACAGACTTTTGGATGGAAGTCAAGTGGACACTTCCCCTTCCTTAGACTCAACAGAGGCTACTTTGGAAAGCTCTTATCAACTACCGTCCTATGAAGAGAACATTCTTAATCGAGCTGAGAAAGGTATAAGTGAAAAAGAAGTGCTATTAGTTGAGGACCTGCCTAAAGGGGAGTCTTTGAAATCAAAACAAGTTCGAGTTCCTAGAGCATATTTACCAGTTGTAATTGATGAAGAAGACGATGGAACTGCCACTATTCAGACAATAAGCTCCTGGCGATTGAAGGAGCAGTTCGAGAAGGAACTCATTCGAAACAACGCTCAATGGATAACAGAAATGGACAGACTCACTAAAAAATTGGAAGAGAACACAGAAAGACATTCCAAAGAGTTGGAGAGGGGCATTAAAGAGCTTGAAGCAAAGTATCCTGAACTTACAAAGGCTGAACCTACATGTAACAAGTTTGCAGCTCGTATTGGACAGTGCTATGACAAGAACCAGACGGAGAAATTAAGATGCTTTGATTTGGTTCATGAATTTGCTCAATGTACAAATAGCTCTGTTAATGCACAGTTTAATCGTAATGACGAAAGTTAGCATTATTGTGATTATAATATAAAACTTTTCGCCTCTGAGAAATAAAAGCTATGCATTCCCTTGCACAATAACTAGCAGTCCGTCATGTCACTGTCACCTTAATAATGCATTATGGTTAACGTTAAAACTAACACTAGTAACTACAAGCTGTTAAACTTTTAAAAATTAGTTAATTCCAGTCGGAGTAAAAGAATTTGATTATGAGAGAGAAAGCAGCACGATCACATTCAAGTTCCAATTCAGTACCTTTCTTCGTTTAAATCTCTAATGAAATAAACTTACCGTTTAACTAAATCTAATTGTAATCAGGATCCATTCAGCCAATAAAAAGAAAAGATAACAAACCTCATAGATGGCAGAGAAATAGCTGCAACAGTAAAATTATAAAGCAGGGCAATACATATAAGTATGTATTCTATATAGAGGATGGTCGTGCTCCTTGAAAACATAATTTGTAAAGTTTGGACAAGTGGTTAAGATTATGTAACGGCTACAGGAAGATAAACACCAGTCAGTGCTGCTGAAGAAGGAAAATATGATGTTCTATGGTAGCTTACTAGCAGATGTAAAAAGCAATTATTATATGGTGACTCATAGACCCGAACCCAAAAAACGGGATGGAAAATGGACTTTTTTCTTCTGCGAGATTAGTTTTCAGTTTTATATTTATTTTTAAAGGCGGTAGCGTCATTTTTGTCCTGTTTGCAAAGTACTAAAGATTCCAGCATAGAACCAAACCCGCACTTTTTCTTTACTCATCTTTACCCCATCGCATTGGTTTTCCTCTTTTGTATGCTGCACGTATTCTTTCCGATGTAATGCGTTCACGCATTTACCAGGAACTAGGAACTGGGATCCTAAAAAGGTTTCTAATATAATGTCACTTCCAGGAACACTTCATTTTTATGGGATTTGAAGGGGAGCTTGAGGATTTACAGCTTGTGACAGTGAGTCGAACTACTCGTGCTGAAGTAATTTTTGCAATGTTCAGCCCTCTCTCAAAATGAAAATAAGTTTCCTCGGTTGGAGAGTGATGAACAGACTCGATTTTGCTACGCTTCAAATCTTCGCAAACAAGGCCATAAAAACTTACGCAATTTTCCTCTTCGTTAGAGATACGACGAGATGCGTGATCCATCCATCCGTTTCAGCCTTTCTCCTTACATGAGCTGGCAAATGGCGTTATCAGAATTAAAAGGGCTTTGAGAGTTGGATGGAGTGTTGTGAAAAAGAAAAATGCAATTTTCAACCGTTTATTTTTTTGCAAAATAAGAGTCTAATGCTTACTTTACTGCCTTTTTCATTCTTCCCATGGGCCAACGAGCTAGGGGTTGGATCGGATGATGTCATAACTGCGCAGTATTTCAAGTTATTTTTCTCCCTCCCCTAATTTTTTTTGTTGAACGGAACGTATTTCTTTTGTCCTGTTCTCATTTTCTAAATCTACGTCTCCCTTTTCATTATATTTTCCGTCATAGAAGACCAGCTTGTTTTTTGCAGAGTCTCTCATCCATCCCCAAAAACAAGACATAAGTTCGCAAACATTGAGATTGAGAAGACTGGAAATGGAGACGCAGACGCTAGAGAACGAACCCTATAGGTGATTCATAAACAAACGGTTGTAAAATGAAAACTTTACGTACACGCATTTTGTTACAAACAACGCAATAAAAAACAAACGCCAATAAAACAAAAATGAAACCCGCTACATGTGTGCGGACTCCTTGCAAATCCCATTTAGCTCACCCCTGCGAAATAAACATCTGCTGCCTTTTCATAAAATTGCTTTCCTAAAAGTTTGGTACTGGATTTTTGTGTAGATTTTTATTTCACCCTCAAGTCCCAAGCGACTCGAACGAATGGAGGCTTCTATTGCGCTCTATACAAGGGAAGCTCTTGATTTGCAGATTTTCACAGTGGGGTTTTTAGCGAAAAAGTGAAATGTGTAGAAATGAATATTCCATGAAAGCAAATAGGTGTAGATCGAATAACCAAATAGCTTCCCAAGAGCTAAATCTAATCATGATAAAAGCAGAGCCATGTCACATTGAAACGTGTTGACTTGTTGTTGCCAAAAAGGAAATAAATGACATAGACAATGACATCACAATTTTGTGGCTAAGAGTTGTAAAGAAAGCCATCATCAATTTGAGTTTAAAATGATCATGGATCAGATAAGTAATATTAAATTAATAAATGTACATAACGGTTAGCTCATGCAGATAAATATTTCATAAAAATGTAGAATATTGTTCACCTTGGTTGGGGGTTTGGCTCATTAATCATAATCATAACAAAAGTCTGGCTATGGGTAAATGTTGAATAATGTAAAACAGAGAAAGTCTTGTCACCCATACAATGCATCCTACGTAACAGCATACCTAATATATCCCAAATCGGCTTATTATTACTGACAAACTTACTAACCTTCAGTTCCATAGAAGGTGAACAGAAGTGTTTGATTATTAACGACTTGGTCAAACGTGTGCATGTCGAACGCAATTTTACTTCGCACATGTCAGGTAATGTCAATTACTTATTATCAAGTTAACCTGTTATGAGCGTCGGCTTTACTGACCTGAGCTTTGTCGTCAGCAGTCCTTATACTATAAATATATTGCTATTCAAGCCACAGCGCCATACGGTTACCGAATTGTGCAAAGAGAAGATTACTTTTTGCAAATTGATAATGAAACTAATTGCCGTTTGAAGAGTGCAATTAAAATAATTGTGCCTTGCAACGCTCTACTACCTTTCTACCCTACGGGGGCACATGTCAGAAAAACAATTCTTTAAATTAGCTTAGCTGGATTTTCCAGCTACCGACATCCTGCACTATTAAGTAGTTTAACATGAATTCATCTAAAATAGGAATAATAATCCGATTTCAGCACAGTTTTATATGTTATGC
This sequence comes from Acrocyrtus sp. NNG-2020, assembly GCA_027744115.1. NCBI lineage: Eukaryota > Metazoa > Arthropoda > Collembola > Entomobryomorpha > Entomobryidae > Acrocyrtus > Acrocyrtus sp. NNG-2020. The sequence continues at coordinate 4,548 of JAHZND010003718.1, read as the reverse complement.
CACTTTTATTTCGAGGAATCTATTTTCTCTTAAGTGGTTTCAGGATCCAGTGCCAGTGGCAGCTCAAGGGAAAATGTTCACTTCAAAAAACTTGAAAGTGCTCGTCTTTGTTACAAATCTTGCGTGGTACACGGGAGCGGTGCCGTACCGTTTCGAAAAGGACCTTGATGGAGATCTTCGAATTGTTGGCTCTTTCACTAAAGGAAGGGTGTACAAAGCTGCAGTCAACATTTCCCTCAGTTCCCTGTATGTGATTTTCATTGCATTTCGCGTTATTCAGAAAGTCGCCTTCTCCGAGGAAGATGCGTCAGTAGGATTTCTGGTGAAAATGGGATATCTATTCTTTGTATACGGATTAGCATCAATCTTGCAGATGAATACAGTATTCTACTGGGACAGAGTTCCTAGATTTCAAGCCCAGTACATTAAATTCTTTAGATGGATCCAATGTAAGTTAACCACGCATAAACCATGAATATGCTCATATACGCATCACACATACTTAAATAATTAACTTAATTCGCACGCGGAATTTTTTAAAACAGCTGAATACATGTTCAAGTCTGACAAAGGGTTAAAGTGCTTGAAATTCTTTTACGGTGTGATGACTATTTCTGTTGGAACACTAATTCAAAATACAATACACATTCGAAAAGCACCCCATCAGGAACATTTTTTAACATCTCTGCTAGAAAATCCGCTTACTGCTCCAAAGCCACTTCGCCTCTTTGTCACATTGGTGAATGTTTGGGTTTGGATCCTGATATGGGTATACACAGTTTTTGAAATGATAAAATTGCATCTTCGTTAATTTTGAATAATGATGATATTTTATAACCTTTTCAGGTGTACATTTTTGTATACTGCTTTCATTGGTACATGTACATGACCTGTGGAGTATTTGTGGTGAAGGAATTAGAGTAAGCCACTTATTTTCATTAGCAGGCATGTCATAATTTCTTAATATAAGTAAAGGGTTCTAGATAATCAATAAGCTTCTAAAATGCTTTTCAGCATTCGCATTAAAAAACCGAGAACCAAAAACAGTTTAAGGGAGCCGAAAACTTTCACCAAGATCCTACGGACTATGCAAGTTCTTCACAGACTTTGGCAAGTTAATAATGAAGCATGGCTTTGTCCTCTACATAAAGGCACCGCAATGGCAATTGCAACGCTGGGAACATACGGATTAATTCGATTAACAGGACCGAGGTCAATAGTGATGGGTGTGGCGGCTTTCTTTGCCCTCATGTACATGTCCACCTTGTTTACTAAAATGGGAAAGCTTAAGGAGATGTCTAGAAGTACCCTGGATAATTGGCTTAGCTCAACAGAGACATCCAAGTACATAAAAAAGTTTGTTAACTCTGTCCCAGAATTGAGGGTGAACATTAGCAGCTTTTATGCTGTAGGGAAGTTTACTATTGTTTCAGTTATGTGGGCGGTTTTGAACAACACGATTACTTTGCTCTTTGTGTAATAAACAATTTGACGTCACTGTAATTTTGAAGTAACTATTACAATTACCTGTATAATATAGCGAGTATTTATAGTCCAATCAGAAAAAAAACTAGCACCATAAACTTGCAGTCAATTGGTCACTTATCTAGTCTATAATCTAATTGCTCATTTATCCAAACAAGTCATTTCGATTGATTGCTAAATGAGGTAAAATTTTTTCTGGTTGTTTGTTGTTCCTGATAGCAGGTAAATAATAAAATTACTGAACTGAAACTAAATAAAAAGCTGAAGCTGCAAAAACAGCAGGCTTACTGTACCTTTATCTATTTCCAGCAATTCAAGCTTCGTTTTTTTTCAATGCAAAGTTACTAAACACACAGCAAATCATTTTCTCTGTCTATACACTACAATTATTTCGACCCCATAAAACATATTCCTCTAGATTCCTCCTAACTTGTGAATTAATTGCTATAATTGGGAGCAATTAGTTTTTACAAAACGCGTTACATGTAGTGAGGTTGCCTGAGGTCACCTTTGCATTAGAATGCTCAAAGCTCAAAGATTTTATGTCTGATAGAATGAGACGAACAGAATAATATTTATGCTCTTGGAAGTGAAGCAAGCGGCAACTGCTCAAGTTTCATCTCTCAGTTTGTGTGTAGGCATATATGTCTCTTTGAAAAAGTTTGCAATCTCGCATTTTATCTTCACCATTTCAAGCGTTAGTAATAATGTTCACTCCAATCAACGTCAAAACGGTGGTTTTTGCCACAAACGTGAGTTACTATTTGGGCATAGTTCCATATCGCTTTAAAAAGGACCCAGGCCCTGAAAAGAATCACACGCTAGTTAGTTCTTTCACGAAGAGGAAAGCACTTCACCAGCTCATTAATTTACTCCTCAGCAGCTTCTACTTTCTTTTCATTGCATTTCGTCTACTACAAAAAGTACTCTCAGGAAAAGACGGGGAGCCATCCCTCGCATTTCTCCTTCGCATGAGCTACTATTTATGTGCATACGGATCTCCCATTTTCATGCAAATAACTACACTCGCAAATTGGAGAGAAATTCCCCGTTTTCTTGTCGAATACATGAACTATTTTAAAAATATTCAAGGTAATATAATAGAAGCCATTTTTGTGAAGTTTTAACAAGTTGTTAGTTAGTTTTTTTACAAATGGCTGATTTTGTGGATGCTAATTTCAACCTAAAATTCCAGAAACATACTCACTCCCTTCTGCTAAGGGCACGAAGTGTATGAAATTCTTTGGGGCTGTGATGTTCATTTCGGTTGCGGTTACTCTCCAAAATATAATCCAACTGAAGAAAAGACCGGAGGCAGAGCACTATCTCACATCCTTACTAGACAACCCCAAAACATCTCATAGCTTTTTCCGGATACCGATATGGTTCATTTCCATTTGGATTTGGGCTAGCACCTGGGTAAAACTAATGATTACTGTGTACATACTTATTCATTCATTTGCTTTTCGTTGATGTTGATACTGTAACATGATACTGTTTGATTCCTACTTTCAAGTTAAATATCTGGGTGTTTGCCTTTCATTTCTACATGTACATGACTTGCAGCGTATACGTTCTAAAGGAGCTGGAGTAAGAATTTTGTAAACTAAAATATGCACTCACCACTTGAAACAGCATATTATTCATTATTAAGAGAAGTCGTAAGAATTTGCATTGAAAATACTGAAATAATTGCATAATTGTAATATATGGTTTGCAGCATCAGAGTAAAGAACCCGCGAACTATTGACGCTCTCCGAGATCAGAAAAAATGCGCTCAAATTCTTCGTTCCATGCAGGTTCTTCACCGGATTTGGCAATTCTGTTATGAAGCATTTATGTGCCCAATGCATAAAGCGGATGCAATGATGACAGCAATTTTAGGAATATACGGATTCCTAAAATTAAGTGGGAGAAACTCCCTCATTATGGGGCTAGCTGCCCTGTTTTGTCTCCTTTACATGTCCACTTTGTTCTACAAGTTTGGAAAATTTAACGATTTGTCCATAAGGACTATACGAAACTGGAGAACTTCTACGAAAACAACGAAGTACATGAAAAGGCTGCTTAAATCCATCCCAGATTTCAGAGTGCGGATTTCAGGTAGCGTATTCAGAAATTCAGAGTTAAACTAATTTTAATCTAATCCTGTTGAATGCCAAATAAGCTTAAGATCACATATTGAAAATTAAGTTCAAAATTTTAGCTTAAAACTAGGATTAGATTTAGGTTAAGCATTACGAATTAATGTCGTTTCTGAATAGGTTTAAGCTTAAATTAACGCTAATCTGGACTAAAAATTTTCTCTGAATACGCTTGCAGAATTTTACTACATCACAAAGATGTCAATTTGCCTTGTTTTTTGGAACATTCTTAACAGCTGTATAACGCTGTTGATGCTCTAAGCGAATGGAGTTACTATTATGTACCTACATACACAACAATTCAATTAAAATAATTCAATTGCTCCCTAAAATTTCAAGCTTCCGCTTCATGAGTATGGAAAACTGGCTTCGCCATTTTATCGATTAGCTAAGCTTGCTTGAGTGTTTTTTAAGCATATAAAGTTTCTTTATAAAACTATGAGAACTTGGTAAACTATACGTGTAATAAACTTTTAATTTTAAAAGCGCCATATTCTTTTGTTCCATTTCTTTCCCTGAACGCTCATAGCATATATTGTACCTGTTGTTTGTAGCCCAGCCTGGCTAAAATTAGCTCCGAATTTAATTTCTTGGAAGCTTATGGCAGTAAGTCAATAATAATTGAGTTTATTGTCGTTTGATTCCCTCGTTAGAGGCATTTTACATCAAAAAGACAAATAATTATACATTTCAAAAATCAGTAATTAGACATCAGTAATTAGTACAGTATTTAAGAGAAGATTCTTCCAGCTAAATGTACACACTGACTTAAGAAAAAGAAATCATTGAGATTAATATAATATGAGATTAAGTAATAAGGGTATTAATAAAACATCCTATATTATTCACTATCATTCACAACATCATTCCTATCGTATTTTATATTTTGCTCTTCCAGAAGGTGTTGGTGGAGAGCATT
>JAHZND010003717.1:0-13292 GCA_027744115.1 Acrocyrtus sp. NNG-2020 | reverse complement strand
CTAACTATCAACTATGAGCTATCGTACCTATGTCATGTCGAGCAATTTGGATCACTTCTCTTTTGTCTTCTACTTAAAAAAAAAGTTGAAGAGTGGGGACCATCCTTTTATACTTGCCGAATGATACTATTGCAATAAAAAATGGTTATTGCTTGGCTTTTGGCTCTTTTTTTCTTTGCGTTACTTCAACTGAAAAACTTCAAGTTTCTGGGGCAGATGTTTACAGAAGCTGAAGTAGTAGCTGATGGGAGGCATCGCATCTGCATAATTTTTACTTTCTTGAAATTCTATTTATCTAAATGGAAGAGTATATGCATGATGCATGAGCTTGAGCACATGTAAACTGAAATGTGTAATAATGTGGAATTAAACTGGTAATTTTTTATTGTAATTAAGACGCTGCTGAGCTTACTGCAAGAAGTTGTTGATGAGTTGATAGTTGATCTGAAAATTGTATAATGTCTCTGTGCTCGCATGGGTAATTATTGTTATTTTGCAGGGGAGGCTACAATAAAAAAAATTGCGCAATAGGGCTGATAATAATGCTCTTTGAGGAGCTGTTATTTTTCCTAAATAAATAATTCAGAATTTGTATTGTAGCTCAACATGGACCCATTTTGTTTGAGGTGGTTGGGCATTGTAATTGATATAAAATGCAAAAATATGACGTTGTCTTTGGCTTTTCGCTTGTTTTCTTTGCTGCTTCTGCTCAACACATTTTTCTTCCACTTTTGTGATAGTACTTTAACTCACTTCGCTGCTGGTTGCTGTCAACAGGATGGAAGACAATGGCTGCTTCTAAAATGTAATATTTTTATGGCTTATATGAAGAGAAAAGGCACAATATTTTTATTTCATCACGTTTCAAGAGAACAATGGGCTTACTCCTTCCTGCTCTGTAAAAGACTTGTAGCAGGGTATATGTGGAGAAATTGTTTGCTGCTGCTGTCGCTCTGTAGAATTAATTGCGAAAATTGGTTCTGAAGGAGAAAAAAGAAATAAAATGTTTTTTTTCTTCGCGAGTCTTCTTTTCGGTGCATGCTATCATTCATGTAATTAATTGGGATTATGTCTTGAAAGATTTTATCGGACTTTTATTGAGAAAAGTGGTTTTTTATACAAACAAATGTTGTCTACTTCTCTTTTAGGACGACCCGATGAAGTTCCACTATAGGATCTTTGAGCGACCACCGAAAAGTATGACAGTCTACTCGGGAATGAAAAGACCTGCTCCTTCAGTGATGGATGAGCCTCCAGATGATGACACTGCGTCTGGGCCTCACAATAGATCATCAATGTTCTCGTCCTCCTCCGCTCCATCATCGAAGCTTCCCAGACTGGGAGGGAATACTACCACAAATACAAGTCAAGGTAATCAGGGAAGCGTGCCTAAAGATAGTGCGTCAGGGAAATCTACCGCTACAGCTACGTCAGCGGAGCCCACAACTGCTGCTGCTGTACCGAGAGCAATTTCTACAGCCACCCCCGCAACTGGGAAGACTAGCTCGAGTACGGTTACGGCAACTCCCGCTGCTCCAACACCCACTCCAAAAGAGCCAAAGGAGGAGGTGGATGAAGAGGACGATGATGACGACGATGAAGAGGACTACGAACTCGTGGAAAGGAAGGAGCACATGAAAGGAATAAAATCCTCGCGTAGACTTAATATTAAGGAGAGTATGAGAAGGTCAGTAGCCGCTTCTAATTTACGTTCACACATCTCCAGGTCATCATCATCACATTCCACAGACACTAAAGATAGCACAGAAAGCGAGAAGGAGTCAGGTAATGAAAATAGTCTGAATAGTAAGCGAGGTAGTAGTAATGCATCTTCAGGTAGTGGGAAAAAGCGAGCAAATTCCCATCATGAAAGTAAGGAGAGCACTAGAGGTAGACCAAAGTCTGTAGATAGTTTGAGGTTACGGGTAACATCTTCCGTTAATAACTCCAGTGCGGATCCCCCACGCACGGGATCATTGAAAATGAGTATATCCACTTCAGGCATTACTCCTGTGGTGAGCTCCACTACTGGCGTGGAAAAGAAAGAGCCTCTAAAGCTGTCCCTTAGCACAGTCCTAGCTAATAAAGGGGCAAAGTCTCCTGATAGAAAGCACCACAAGCATAAGCACCACCATCATCATCATAAACTAAGGCATAGAGATAAGCAAAGCAAGGAGGGAGCATCTTCAAATTCCCCCACAAATCAGAAACCGATACGGATTAGCCTTTCACTGAGTCCTCCCGGAACGGCCACGGTCCAGAACAAGTCGGGTGGAAGCCAAAGTCAAAGCAGTAAATCAGGGGGGACGGCAACGCTGATAAAGTCAAGTCAAGATTCCAGTTCTGAGATTAAAGAGCAGAAGGGAAAGGGACTGGTAGGAAATCAGCAGAATTTCAACAATTCCGCGAGAACCAGCGCATCCGCTCATGGTCACTTGAATAATATCAGTAAGAGCATAAGCGTTAGTGTAAACACGAGCGTTAACAATAGCGCGGGGAGCAGTGGCAGTGCTCAGCAACAGCCGAGTGGAAACAATGTAAAAGGGGCAACCCAGTACCAAAGTAAAATGCTCTCTCCGGCCGAGCTAATACCAAAGAACACAGGGATTGAAATTCAACCCACGACCATTCCCATCTCATCCAGTCAGATTAGTCAGCATCAGCAGAGTAGCAGCAGCAGTGCCTCCTCTAATAACTCAGGGAGCAGTCATAAACATTCCCACCCATTACTACCGGACTCTGTCCACGTCCCTAAGTCTGTGACTCTTATCCCAGTCAACCCTAACGCACTCGCTAGCAACAACAGCAGTGGTAGCGGTGGTGGTGGCTCATCCCTTGAGAAAGGAGGTTCTGGATCTCATCAAGGCAATCAGAACAGGATGAATGCACACACTTTCACACATCCCATTACGAACAAGTCCCTACACCAAATTACTGTTACTGAAGTACCCCCACCACAGAAGCAAGTAAGTGGTGGTGGTCCCACTGGTAGCTTGTCTAACTCTTCCCATGGATCTGGCAGTAGCGGAGCAGTTACAGTAACACCGTCGAATATCGGCCCCACTACTGTACACTCTTCCATCAGTGGCACGACAAGTAATCCAATTGAGAAAGTTATTGCTAATGCGGTGAACAACAAACCCCAATTTAATGGCCCGGGTAGTATGGAGATTACCAAAATTTACTGTGGCACTACCACATCCAAAGAAAGTGCTGCAAAGAAGCTGAAGGATAGGAAGGGATTGGACATAAGCATTACCAGCACTGGGATCAATGTCAGTGTTAATAAATCAACGCAAAAGCTGGAGGAGACTCTGAGAAAGCAAGTGAGCCTTGCAGCGGCTGGAGGGAATAGTTCCATTTCGGTTACTCCAGTGGCACCGCCAAACTCTATGGGCCAGGGATCTGGTAGCAGTAATAATGTGATTACTGGTGGCGGCTCTATTAACAAAATCAAGTCTGCTTCTGCCACTGCAGCGAGCCTCCTCAGTGGGAAAATGCCACCTGGCATAACTATCGGACCTGCTACGGTTCCTTCCTCGTCGAATAATAATGCAAACTCATCCTCAAACAATAATAGCAGCGGGTCGAACTCTGCTGCTGTAGGAAATAATATTATGAAAGGTTTGGGGTTCACGCTACCTCCTCATCTCACTGCACATCCGCATAATCCAAATGCAGTCAAGATAGGACAGGGGAAATCTGATAAAATCCAGAACAGTATTAATACCAGTAACAGCCGGCTGATGGGGAAAGACAGTGTCTCCATAATTGGAAAGGGGAATGCGGGAATGTCCTCACATCACCAGCAACAGCACCAGCCACCCCCAGTTGAAATCACAATAAGTGCTTCTGGTGTAAACAAGAGCCAAGTGAACCGAGGCGGAATCACGATTGTGAACAAGTCGAAAGTGAGCGGTGACCCGCTCGCATCCATTTACGATATTACACAGGGAATACGGAAGAATCAAGCAGTTGCACCTGTCAGCAATGCTAAAGACAATGTGAAAGTTCAGAATGCAATATCAGGCGGAGGACATAATACCAGCGGTTCGGTGAATACGAAAGGGATTCAGAATAAAAGGTCATTTGATATCGCCGCAAGCAATAGTTCCCAAAGTGGCAAAAAGACTAGCGAGGAGTCACCCGAGATGAAAAGAGGAAGATCGGCGTCCACTTCAAGTGAGCCCGGCAGCGGAAGCAAGCCAGCTGGTAAATCTCAGGGAGAAATTCCTTTAGATCTCTCTGGACGATCTACACGTACCACACCTCCCATAACAATTCCTCACATTCGTGAGCCCTCAAAATCTCCTACGGCACCGGCACAACAAAAAAGCGAGAAACGCGCGGCGAGTATGAGTCCTGAACTGGAAAAACCGAAAATCCCTGTTTCAGTAGCACCATCGCTCCCACCATCTAATTTCCTTTCTCCAAAGGTGAACACTCCAAAGAATGCTGCAGAGTCATTTAAAGGACAACAACAGCAACAAAGTAAATCCATCAGTGTGTCAAAGTTGTCTCCAAATCAGGCTTCCAAAATTGGTTCGATCGTTGATAGCTTAGCCCAGAAGCAGGCTCAAGCTCAGCAACAACAACAGCAGCAGCAACAGCAACATTCCCAGAATGTGAAATCTTCACAATCTCAGCTATCTCCACATCACTCCCAACATCATTTATCAGCGAAAGCTGTGAGCCCAAGTGTCAACACACATTCCAATGCAATTTCTAACTCCAGCGGAGGAAACAAGGCCAGTCCGATTAACAGTGGAAAAAACTCAGCGTCTTCCAGTGGCATGGCGAGTCCGATTATTTCGTCCTCATTAAACTCACCAGTAATGCCAATAACGTCGCCTTCTCCTCCTGGAGACCATATGCGTAATTTATGGACTCTTTCTGATGCCGCAGCACGGCAAGGGAAGATGAATGAACTTTTTGCCGCCAGCCTATTTCCACCTCCTGGACATCCGCACAGTCTTACTAACGCTGCAGCAGCCCACCAACTTGCAGCAGCGGCAGCGGCAAGCGCATCTTCCGGGTCTGGTGCGGCTCAATTTAACCAAAATTTATTCGCCCAGTTTAGCCACCATTTAGCTGCCCTTGGAGGAAACAAAATTCCCCCTGGAATGTTTGACCCTCATCTCATTGCTGCCCTCAACGCACATAATGCCCATGCTGCCGCGGCAGGTATGAGAATGCATCATCCTCACCCATTTGTTGGATCAATGAGTCCACCCCTCAACCTTCCAAACGCATTTTTTCCGCACGGGGCACCTCCACCTCAGCAACAGTCTCCCATAAGCAGTGGCTCTGCTGGAACAGCAAATATTCCAAAAGTTCCATCCGGAAACCCATCGAACAAAAGTGGAAACAGTAACACAGGAAAGTCGAATTCAATTCCTTTTGCCCCTCTCTTCTCCCACTCTGTTCCAGTCTCTTCCCCAAAGTCACCTAGCTCCTCGGCTTCTAGTGGACCAGCCTCCGCCAAATCTCCCACAACGCCAAGCACAATTCCTCCACCAGTTCTTCCATTCAACAGTGCGACATCCTCTTCCCTCACAAATTCAGTGAGTAATCATGCACCAAGTAAAGATCAAAAAGGTTTGCATTCATCCAGCGGAAAAGTCAATACAACCCACGTAGGGAGCAGCAGCAGTGGAAAAAGCTCCACAAAAATCAATGGAACTCTGTCAACATCTATGCCCGTCTTCCCTCCCGGGATCCATAACCCTCTTCTCCAGCCTCGCTCGAATACAAGCAGCGGGAGTAGCAGCTCAGGAAACAGTTTCCAATCTGGGAGCTCCGCTGCCTCCTCGCTTAGCAAAAACTTCCCTTTCATTTCCATGAACAAGAATAGTAGCAGCAGCAACCTAGCTAAAGGTGGAATTCCGAACAGCATGAAGATCTCAAACTTCCTACCCAGCAAGCCGAAAGACTCCTCAGCGGATGCAAATGCTGAAGCAACGATCACCAGTGGGAGCAACTTCAGCATTTCCCATCTCCAGTCAAAACCAAATTTCTCTCTGTCTCCTTCCCGCTCCCCTTCAAATAACTCTTTATCCTTGAGTAACTCCCTGAATAATGTATCAGGAAAAAGTCAGAGCCCTTCCTTCACTAAAGAAGGTCGTCTCAGCCCTGTAAAATCTGTTGCTGGCAGCAGCAACACTAACTCCTTACCAACAAATAAGCCCAGCAGCCTTACATGCGCTTCTCTCCTTCGCCCCGACTCAATGTATTCAAAGCCAGCAACTCATCATCTTCTGAATTCATTAAGCCCAACGAAAGGGGATCATGGAAATTTGGGATTAAGCAGGAGCAACAGAACACCCTCTTCAGATTCCGTACTGCTCTCCCCGACATCCTCGGCATCTCATAAAGGGAACAAAACCACCTCACCTGGGGCTCCCTCAGCGTTCTCCGCTAAGCCAGGGAGTCGATCTGAGGATGGAAAGCACAGAACAATATCCCCTACAAAGGATGATCAGATGAATTCCAAGAAGGAGAAAGGGAGCATCCCAATGGGAGCGAGTCTTGCCAGAAATTTCACTCCTCCAACTACACACAGTGTACAATGCCTTAGCCTTGCCAGACCAATTCCCACTATTCCATCGTTTTTTAATCGATCCGGGAGCGCAATCAGCTCCAATATGTCTTCCAATGCTGGTATCAACCATCATCAGCAACATCATCATTCCCACGGTGGAAAGGATGTGACTTCTTCACATCACGGAAAAAACATTTCACCGGGGAGACCTGCCACATCACCTGTAAAGTTAGGAGGTGAGCAGCAGCAGCAACCACGTATCCAAACGCAACACTTGCTCTCTCCAGTATTCCCTTTTCCGGGTGTCTCGGTTCCAGTCCAGGTAAAATTACAGGACGATAATGAAGTTGGTTCCGCACCGCCTTCAACTATTCCAGCAGCCCCTTCGATTTCCCTAAGAAATGAAGTTAATAAAGTTATGGCTTTCAAGGAAGTAAAACTGGAAGAAACTCGGAAACGACCTTGTTCCGCTTCTCCCAGTGCTGGGGAAGATAAGAAATTATTTTTAACTCCGAAATCCCCATCTGAAGCTGCCGCAGCCAAATTGGCTACGGCTAACGAGAGTTGTGATGAAGCTCCACCGGCAAAAGTCCAAAAAATGGAGGTCCATTCAGCTTCCACCGCAGTTCCAAAGGAGAACCAGGGAGCGGAGAAGAAAGGGATTCTCATAACAGCAGAGAGTGGCAGTGAAAGTGGTAATGCTGGCAGCTTAAAAAATGAGAATAATGTGGAGAGGAAGGAGAATGAGTCAGAGTCATCATCAGATTCAGGAAAGGAAGGGGAGCAACTGGAAAAGGAGCGAGTGAGGGAGGGAGTGGGAGCAGATCCCCCAAAACACATTTCCACCGCTTTGCCCACAACTCTATCTCGCTCTGAAAGTGCTTCCAAAGTGGAAACTGAAATTTCCCTTCCACTGAAATCAGCAGAATGCGAGGGAACAGAAAAAGAGAGTGCAGCCAAGCCAGTGGAAGCAGCGGGTGAAGTTGACTCTGAAGCTGGTTGTGCTGCTTTATCTAAAAATCAAACAGAGAAGGCAGTGGAGGAGCAGAAAGCTGCAAGCACAGTTTCCAGCGTAATCCCCATCGAAAATAAAAATTCGGATGAAATTGTTGTGGACGCGGCCAGCCAAAAATCCGATGAAATGTCACTTCAAGCCGACCAGAAAGAGTCAAAAGGCTTTGAAATCCCTGAGGAGAAGAGAAATGAGGAGATTAGTAGTAATGAATGTGCTAAAGATGAAAAGACTGAGGAGAACTGTGAAAATCTCGTGGAAGAGGATGACATTGACGTTGTAATGGTGAGCGAAGGCGAGACGCGGATTTTGGGGCAAAGTGAACATCACGTAGAAGTTAACGTAGATAATGTGGACATGGAAGACAATCAAATGGAAATTGATGTGGATACCGCAAACGAGGAGAAAATGGATGTCATACAAACTATCGAAGAGGAAAGGGTCACTCTGACAAAAGTGGAGGATGACGCTGACGTAGATGTGGATGTTGTTGATGTAGGCATTGATGAGCCAATGGAGGTGACCACAGAAGGGATTGCCTTTGAACATACTGAAAATGAGCACGTGAGTGGAAATGGAGTTACAGACGAGGAGAAAATTTGCATTGATGATGCGGAAAATACCGAAACTGTGACTGTTGAGGAGAGCGATACCGTAAATTCCGAGAAAGAGGTAATTTCACCAATGGATGAAAATGATAATTCCGGAGTGGAGCTAATCGAAATGCCGGAGAGCTCTGTGAGAGCTGAGGAAACTGAAGGAAAACCGCTAGAGGAAGAAAGCATTCCCACTCCTACTACCTACGCCGCTATTGATATCGCCGAGGACGTGACAAAACACGAAAATGGTGAAAATGCTGAGGAGGAAAAGGAAATAGAGCAAGAAAAAATGTCGACTTCTCACCTTCCTCAAATTGACTCTGAGGAGGCGAGCAGCTTTCCTCCAGAAAATGAGTCAACCAACTTCTCACAGGATGACTCCGAGTGCGGCGATCTGGTAATTGACTTAGGTCCCACGGAGGAAGATGAAGCTGAAAAGCAAGACAATGAAAAGGAAAGTATCGCCACTGAAGAGATTGATGAATTAGTGGAGCCGGAGACTTTTCCCGTTCCATCATCATCCTCATCACCACCATCACCATCATCAAACCTAGTAGAAGAAGGCAATTCCGAAGAGCGTGATGATGAACAAGTGCTCACGGAAAGCTGTGCGAATGAAGAATCCTTTTCTCAGGAGAATCTTACAAAAAATGAGATTGTGGAGAATGAAACCGAGCCGTCTTCAGCCTCTCCAATAAATTCGGCGGATGATGCAATTCAGGATGAGAGCGAGACAGGGAGTGGAATGAATGAAGAGAAGAAAATGGAGAGTGCTCCTCCATCTCCTGCTGCTGCTGATGATACCGACGTTGATACTGTTGTTGTCGTTGTTAATCCCAATTCACAACCAGATCCGCACTCACATTCACCTCAGAAAGATGATGGTGAGAGCCTTGTGTTGATCGAGGAAGCAACGAAAGTTGCCCAGGCCAGTGAATGTGAAGCTGAGCTATTGAGTCAGGATTCCATTCTCAATCAAATAGCCATAAATCCAGTCCCAATTGAAGTAAATGGAGTAATAAATGCTGAAATGGAAGGGAAAATATGTGAGGAAAACGAGAAAGATATTCCCCTTCTGCTGGAGCCTACCTCGCCTGTTTCAGAGTGCCCTCAGACACTGCTTGATAGCGCAAATGCCAATGAGGTTATGGCTGAAGTGGCAGAAGAAACAAAGTTTCAGTCTGAGCTGGAGCTCTGTGGGAATGGAAATGCTGTGGAGGATGTGAAGCAAGAGGAAGCTGAAAATGCCTTGTTGAATGAGAAGACTGCTGAGAGTGCTGTGCTGGAGCTGGACACCTCGCTGCTGGCTCAAGATGAGGGCAACCCTTTGATTGAGAGTGTTGTTTTACCTGAGGAGCCTGATAATACTAGCACTGAGAATGAGTGCGAGATGAATGTGACTGAAAACGAAAATATAATTTGTGAAGATGACATTGAGTTGGTAGGAGAGGAACATGAAGCTGCTTCAGAAACAGTTTGCGAGATGGAGGAAATGGTCTCTACTGCTGAGGAGCCAGCACAAAACTACGTCCCCGTTTCAGACAATAATATTGCGGAAAGTGATAATATTTCAGTTTCGGATGACATCATGGACGAGACAAGTTGTTCCGCTGTGGTGCTAACTGCAGAGGAGGGAACTCCTATGGAGACTGACGAAACTGAAACTTGTCAGACTGGAGATGAAGAAGTTGTGTCCAGCACAGATGTGCAGATGAACTTGGAGGAAGAAGCATCTTCAGTCTCAGCATCATCCACTTTTTCTTTCGTTTCTACACCAGTGCCTCAAATTGATGAAGTATCTATGCAAATTGAAACTGACAGTGTTCTTCCACCCGATGACAGTTCCACCTGCGTGCCCGCAGACAATGCAATTGCTGCTCCACTAGAGCCACTATCCCAACCAGAGACTATTTCTGAAGAGCCTGCTGACGCTGATGCATTTTTAGAGAGGGAAAGCACAGTTCTCTCAGCGACAATAACTACCGAAGAAATTCACAACGACTCTCCAGCAGAAACACCCACGATGTCCACGTCCTCTGTGGCAATTAAACTGGATATTTCGGCTAATAAAGCTGGCGATGATGATTTNGAGTCACTTTTGCCTTCGAGCTCTCCCACAAGTACAAGCAGTAGCTTGGTCATTCCCTCCAGCAACAACATGTCGGGCTCATCATCCTCCTCACCTGTTGACGTTTCTCCCACCACCACTGCTGGACTTAAGTCATTAGAAGAAACATTTGGTAAAGTGGCTGCCGGCATACTCGCATCCGCTACGAGTACAATTAACAACAACAATAACAACACCAGTCTCGCCCCTTCAAGTTGCGATGCCATTTCTATTGCCACTACCAACGCTAACGCTTAAATAGAGGCGAAGGGCGAAGTAAAATAAAACATATCAAACAAACAAAAACAACAAGACAGCGATCAGAAAAGAAAATCTATTCAATTTGAATATCGGCATTACTAGACAAAAAAACTGAAAAGGAGCCGAAATGTAAAGCGTGTAAAGCTATACCATTTTTCTCCGCTTAAAAAGGCTCCCAGCATGGGATTTTTGTCGGAAGTGGAAGAGCGGACTGCTTACAGTATTTCCCTCTAATTGCCCGTAACCTCTAAAAATATCGTTTAACAAAAAAGAAAAAAAAATCCATTCTTTAATCTTATTAAGAGCTAAGATATAAATTTCGAAGGTAAAGAAAAAATGAGAGAAATAAACCCCCAGGGGACTAACCTTCTCCTTCTGGCAATTTAATTCTAATTCTTAAGATCTTAGCAGAAAATGGTTCATATTCAATGCATTCAGCATTTAACCTAAATGAAATCGTTAGGAGTGTCGTTTTATATATAAAAACGATCTAAACCATACAATTAATGTAGCTGATTAGTATTCCGAACAGGCTAAAAAATATATCTAAAAAAATATTAATCTCCGCATATATTTGTAAAAAGCAACAATACAAATAAACGATATATTTTACACAACACGTCACAAATTTTTTTCCTTTCTTAATGGGAGGGACATTTAAAATTTTGAAAGAACTAGGGAAAGTCTGTAGGACATGTTAGCGTTTTTAAAGCATATGTTTAAAACTATGTACAACGAGTACAATTATGCCTGAAAAACAGCCTCTTTTTTAAAAAAAAAATTGTAAAGATATTGCTAGGTAGTATTTAACTCTGGGCTGTAAACTAGGAGTAGGAACATGACACTTTTATCATCATAAATAAAAAATGATGAAAAATATGCCTAGATATTGCCCATCGCACTTTTTTATTTCACGTACAACTACAACTCTATCTATGCAAATGACGCTGCATTACATACCGTGTAAGGTTGAAATTGAGGTACTCATCCAGAATAGCTAATGAGGTTGAGTGGCTTAAAAATATGTATTAATTCGGAACGATTGTGCTCGTGTAAGTGAGAATGATGTATTTGCTGAATATTATGGCATTAGCATGGGCAATTTTCTTGATTTTCCTGTTAAAAATAATCGTCACTTTTTTCTCTCTCTCTCTCAAAAACATTTTCAGTTTTTGAGCCTGAGCTTGAGCTCATGCCCTTGAACCATGTAGCAAGTTTTTTATTTCATGTTTAGGCATGTCTGCAAGGGAAAACTGCAATAAATATTGTTTTTTTTCTGTTAAACAATCACATTTTTTAGACTTTTAAAATGGGAGAGGAGCAGATTTAATAAATTTCTTGGGAGAAGAGATGACAGACAGATTCCCTGAAACTCGTTGCATTGTTGAAAAGGCTGATCGCTGGCACAAGCTAAAAAAAATCTTTTCCTTTTCGTAGACACTCAGGCTCAAACTTAGCCTTCTTTGCAATCTGAACATCATCATTTCAGTAAAAAAAACCGGCATACCTTAAGCTTTCGTGTAAATATAAAACGTGCGTGCACTGTGCACTGTTGCTGTAAATGCTTAAAGCTTTTACTATACGCTTCTTACATTTACTGCCTCTATCGTAATCGCAGTACAACCAGAGCCGATAAAAAACCCTCGAGCTATGCAGAATAACCGTAATTCTTGAGATAAATCTGGGATACCGTAAGCAGAAAGCTGAATGTATATATTTTTTAGTCTCGAGAGAACAGAGTTTAGGCTGCCATCCATTCCCTAATAGATACTTTTTTTTTGCTATTTGTGTTATGATGACTGTCTAGGTATTTTTACAGTTGTATCATTTTTATTGTTTGCGCTTGTAAGCCTGTCCACATTAATAAAGAATTGGGGGTTTGCAGTGCTCCTTCTTCTCCGCTTCCTATTCTTTACTACTGCGACTATTTTTTTGAAAGGGGTAGACCCACCACCATAAACTATTCTAACAGGTATATCGTATTTACCTTTACAAAAAAATAAATATAAAATGCAATAAAATGGTAATACAAGTGCTACCGAGTTGTGCAGTTGGCTGGTTATTTCAGTACAATAAGGATGTGCATTTTTTCTTGGGTAGCTTACTCTAATTATGATGAAAAATTTTTCATTCAATACGGATTTTAAATTGTTAAAAAAATGTAGGATTGGAACTGGTAATTGTATGAGTGAAGGAGGAAAAAATAGGCTAATGAAGGTTTGCATGCTGCACAATAGCGCAATTGTAACATCGAAAAGTATAAGCTGAGAGGGATTGTTGGACGTACGAGATAGGGAGAAGGTGTGTGAAGAGTGTATAAAAATGTATTTATGCTGGCTGTTGGCTTTGCTCTTTTGTCTGTGCACCTCTTTAATGCTGTAACTTCCTTTACCTAATTTGGCGTTAAAAATTTATGAATCCTAAGATGATGATGGGCGAAGCGGAGCCACCATTGTATGCAAACATGAAAATAAAAATGTGCGCTTTTGTGCTCGCTGCTATCGTTGTAGGGAAGGATAATATTTTTTTAGAGGTACTCACACTCACCCAGCCAAAGTGTACTGCTTTAAGTGTGACCTCAATTTCCTCTGCTCGCAAATGTCTTCAATGCGAGCTGCGCTTTTGCTGTAGGAATGAAATAGGAATAGCGTCACAATATGAGGACAAGCGATACACTGGGTGTTTGTGGATTACAGTCAGATTACTCTGACAGTGACTGTAAATTGGCTACTGTCACAGTCTCTGCTCCACAGTATGTACATTTGTGGATTT
>JAHZND010003716.1:0-11125 GCA_027744115.1 Acrocyrtus sp. NNG-2020 | reverse complement strand
TTTATTTTTAAGATAATCAAAAAAATATTGAATAAACTGGAACAAGGTGTAAGCACAAAAATATAGTTGGCTACTCACACTTTTAATAAAGTTTTTGAAAGGACTGACTTATGAAACTTGCGTACTAGGCATAAAGCTAAACCAAATCAAGTGTAGTAAAAGTAAATGTGAGAAGCTGATCAACTGTAAATATGAGGAGTGAGAAGCGTGAGCACGAGCGCAGGTACAGATAATTAATTTTTGCAGAGAAGACGCACCCAGAAAACAAATCAAAAGGCGAAAATAGTTCGGATTGGTAGGTGACTCATCCTTATCACATTTTTGAGATCAATGTCAATAGTGGAGGTGTACCTCTATCGGTAATAATAGGAAAATGAAGTCAGTAGAAGTATCGTTACCAGTACTAAAGGAATGATAACTTTACTGATAATGATCGTTAAAATACCTAAATTAAATAAATCAAATAACAATCCCCAGCCCTAGGTGTAGTTACCTACTTCTTAAGCACACAGTTATAATGGGGTACTGTCTATTTTCATTTATCTTTATGCAAACATGATTAGCAATCCTGATGACGTTTTAATTTTTAAATAGCATTAAAATACCTAATTCACTAATTGTAACTTTTTTGGCATCTGGAAATTTAATAAAAGTACACCTCCAACCACAAAGCAGTAGGCATACTTTTTGAGACCTTGATCCTCAATACGAGACCTATTTAAATATTTACTATTCAGCCATCAATAAGCAATAATTAAAAGAAAAAAAACTACTCTAGGCAATTCTCAAATCCATTTTATACTGTGCGAGTATGCTAAATAAATTATTTGTTTGTCTTTGTCTTATGATATTTGTAAACACTAGCCTCCACCTGCTAATCAAATAGCCATTCATGTTCTGTTGAAAGAGAACCCAAAAATCCTGCTAATATTCAATGTGAGCAATGCTGCCTGCTGTATAATCACGTGGTTTTTCGGCTTTGTTTGCCAAAACCTACAGCGAATCTAGCTATGCAATGTCGATGACAAATTTCAAATGACCTAATTAAATATCCAAAAAATGCTGCCCAGGCGTAAGGGTTAAGAGAGGTGGACAAAAGATAAGAAAATTACTAAAAATTACGCGGGGTGTGCTTAAATTTTAACAAATTAACTCCGTCCTTGCTTTATATGAATATAAAATTTTTGTTTTTTTACTTTACTACAAAGTGCAAGCATCAAAAATTTAACTATCTTGAATATATATAATGTTTTGAAAAATACTAAAAATATCAAAAACTTTTGATATAAAAATTAAAATTATGCAAGAGGAGGACCGTAGACCGTAGACTACCATGATTATTATACCAAAACAAAAATTCTAATAGGTAATTTCGTCGCATACCTGAAGTTTGCAATGGAAGCAAATCATTTTGCTAAATGGCATGCTCATCGTGCTCATATTCGTTTAGGATATAATATGCACTTTATTTTGTCAATACCAATTCAGCAACACTGAAATTTAAAAACTTGCCAGTGTTTATAACGCCCACAGTTACAGGATACTATGCTAACCTACCATAGACTAGACGAGTACCAAAACTCCAAATTTGAAGATGAGCAATACAATAGACATTTATAAATGATTCTATCAGATAAAATTATAATAATAATCACCCATATATCGTAACATGAAAGGCATGTTGGGTATGTGCAAAGAAATGTCAAAAGCATTATTAAGCAAACGCATCATTTTTCACTGCTTGAATGCTTATGAAAAAATTTGGCTAAAAATGTGTTCCAAATTTTATGAGCATTAATCTATGTAACGAATAATAAAGATTTGATAACGAAAAATAAGTCAGTTTTAAATTTTTTTATTTGACGACTAAGTAAATAATTATTAAATTATGATTTTACTAATGATTGCGGTGGTACCACCTGGAAAATTAGAACATGACCAGAATTTCTTTAAAGTTGACCAACGATCTGTTTTTCATCCTTTGGAGATATTTTTTTAGTATCTAAGTCCTCTAGAAGGAGCATTATAATTATAGCCATTATCAGGCTGCTTTGGAGGAAGATAGCCGCCTGGTGGTGGGACAGGTTCAGCTCCAATTTCTTCACTTTGTCGGTTTTCCTCTGCATGATCCTTCTTAAGAAAGAAGACGGTGGGCTTCTGAGTGACAACATCATTGGAAGTGTTATCCACCAAGTTGACTTGGTTCTTGTTCTTAGCTGGAAGCACATAAATAACAGTTTTCTGTCCAGAAGCACCTCCTCCAGTGACAAGAACGTCATGCTTGTAGGTATAGGATGGTGGTCGGACGAAAACAACTTGCTGTGGAGTTTTCGACGGCGGAGTCACACTAATTTGGTGCTGAAGCGACTCCTCATAAGTATCCCTAGACAGTTTGCAAAACACCGCAAGATCCCCGTCATTTCCACCTTCGGGATTAGCCCCGGAGCAAAACTGGTTCCATAGTCGATGGGCTTCCGCTTCCACTTCGGCGGTGACAATCCCCACGCCAGCGGAAGCGTATGGGACAGCAATTGAAATGCACGCGAGCACCTGCAGAACACAATTTAAAAAAAATAAAAATGTTCACGCACCACACGTTCAACTTTAAACAAAACTTTCCGTTTTTAATTTTTTTACTTACTAAAAGAACCTTCATAATTCACGACTTTTTTTTGCTTAATTCCCTGAGTGTATCCGTATCCTTATCTTCGTATCTTCTGATATCGATGATGTACCAAGCAAAACTAATGTCACGCGCTCACCAAGCGCTCCTTTTTAAACCTATGCATGAAAAAAAATTTATTCTTGGAAGAAGAAGAGCCCTTTTTTTATCCACCAAGCAGTTATTACTCCTACCTCGAATTTAAAAAATATATTATATAATATCGCCACGAAGGAAAAATGAATTCGCCATTATTTACCTTAGCCTGAAGGCACAAAAAGGGCTCCTTCGTCCATTTACGAAAAAACTTTTCATTTTGTACTCGTCCCTAACATGCAACGCTACCACGTAGCCAGTCTACCTCATATAGTACCCATCATCTTATAAAGTAATTTAAAAACGCTTCATCGTTCCACATTACCTAACTAAAAGTGTACTTTGTCGTTATCCTCTACCATCAACTATCATATAGGACTAATAGGACTCCTTTTCTTCGTTTTTTTTCCTTTTTTTTTTCAAAGAGCCACTATAACCATTCTTCTCATAAGCAAACTGTATTATACGCTTATTACGTTTTTTTTCTTCATGTAGTGGTAATGAGTCTCCTTCTACAGCACCTAATTTGGTCATTAATATTATTATTAAAATAAACTAAATGTAAAGGGCAAATCTGAAGAAGATTAGGATATTTTGCGACAACTGAAGGAGTCATCTTCAGCTTGGGAAGCCCCCTCACGTCCTTGACATCGAAATGGTCAAAGCAAGAGAATATTTGTTACGGAGGAGGACTTCGAGAATATTACGTGTTCACTTTTGTCACTTGTAGACAAGACACTACTTACTTTAAACTTTACAACGATAATAATGATGATGCAATATGATAAGACTTACATCTCAAGTTGTTACCCTTTACCGAGTAATAAAATGCCAATACTGTATGTAATTTTCAGGAAAGAGCTAAGACAGAAACGTGCGCACAGGAGATTAGTTCTTAATGCTGGTGGAGGTAGTAACGTACCGTGCCGCTTGCTTTAAGTGTTCAACTTTTGTTACAGACTTCTCGTAAAAGTAATTTTTCATCCACTTTTAAGAAACTTGAGCTAAGGCTGTAGAGAGAATAAATAAGATACCAAATAAGGTTTACTCATCATTGTGTACTGTACTGCATATAAATACAGACGAAGGTAAGCAAGGCCCAGATGGAGACAAAAGTAAGAAGGTGAAGAAGAAGCAGTAATGAAAAAAAAGGTTTGGATTGTTGTTATGAGAATTGGCTTATGATTGAGCGGATTTGCAATGTGGATGTTGCCTTCAAAAAAGGAAATGAGTGGCCTATGAAGAAATGGGAGATTTAGGTGAAGAATTGCTATATTCTTATATTAAAAATTAATCTTATAAATTCTTTTTATAAGACAGAAACTGCGAACCACACTTAGAAACTTAGGTGCAAAACTTGCTTTGCTAAAAAAAATTGCAACAGGTACATTTTATGTTTTATAAGAAGAAATCAAGTATGTAAATTTATCGAATTTATTTTTATGGTAGGTTGACAGACGCAAAGGGAGGTTGCGGTGGGAGTTTTTTTTCTTTCCGGCTAAATAAATTAGCAAAAATTTTAATTTTCTGAGTGGTAAAATATAAAAATTGATTTTTATAAATGCATAGTCACGTACAAACTAGGCTCATATTGAATGCAAATTTGCAAATAAAATATGCTACAAGGCTGTTGTTCTATAAGCCACACATGCTAATGTCAGTTTAATTTTTAAATAATTCCGTCTAACTTTAGTCAAACAAGGAAAAATTCACTGTGCAATTTATTTTATTTGTGTTTAGGTATTTATTTATTTATTCGTTCATTCTCCAACCTTTTTAAGCCGAACGCCCACTGCCCACTGTGCATAAAAAATTTTCTAAAAGGTTCACACTTTCCTTAATTACGTGCTTAGCTTGACCAATGTCAGACAGGTAGGCAGTTTTCCCAAATCAGGTCAGATGGATCACTACGCAGGCAGGGTCAGGTCAGGTGCAACTTGCCTCAGGCCAGGTCCGGCTGCGTTGAATTTACCTGCTAAACGTATGAAATCTTCCTAATTTTACTAACATAGAGCTCCAATATCCAGCCCAAGAAGGCCAACGCAAGCCCGGAGCTCAGAAGAACAAATATAACTACAACATTCCCATTCATTGAAGCAGACGCAGGCTGTCCATCTTTTTTATTAACTTTGCTAGAAATTTCTTCCCTTCCCATTTTAAGTCTCGTCATCCAAATATTTTCGAGAAGCTGTGCCCATCTATTCGTTACCCCCGACTGCTTAAATCCCGCAAGTCTTATTAGCAGTGAAGACTGCACATTTCCTCTTATATGAAATGTATACGACGGCAGGAAATAGAGGTTATCTCCAACGCTCCCTCCCACACTTTTAAGGCTAATTGCAATCCACCTAGAAACCATTGATCTTAGCAGCAGAGCAGTTCCGTTACAACCTACCAGGGAAAAATACAATTTTCTCCATTCTACAGCCAAATAAGCGGTGAGGATTTCTTCTGCAAAGTTCCACCGCTTGTTTAAATTCCAGTTTGCATACTTTTGATATAATTCCAGTGTCATCGACAATACATCGATTGGAGGATAAAGTCTGCTGCGGTTGAATAAAAGTTTCTCGTCATTCATATTCGGATCGATAGACAAGCTAGTATTGGTGTATAATCCAGATGACCTTTCTCCCACATCGGACAAAACCCCAAACATAAAAAACCCTGATATCCCGTAGATCACGTCGTGTGTCTCGGATCCCAGAATTTTCAGCAATTTACTACTATTATCGCTGAAGATTTCAGGACTAACAGAAAATTGTCTTTCAGTTGTCCGAGTGTAAATCTGAAAGTTGTTTTGAATTAAATGCTCAAGTGAAGTGTAGAGAAGCTCTTTTCGTGGTTTAACCATATTCATAACATTTGTATTTTTATATGAATTACTTAGGATTATAGCGCATAGAAACAGCGTTCCAAGTGCTACCTGAATGGGAATAGTTTTTCTATATGCATTTTCTAAAAATGGATTTCCTTGCTCGAGGAAACATTTTACAAGTGAGAGAAGGTTTGTGGCTAAATTTTTGATTTTTCCTAGAAACATACTGAGCGCAAGACAACAAATTGTAATGCCTAACCAAATATACGAGTCGTATACACTGACCAAATCCTTAAATGGAATAGGCTGCTTTCCCCTATAGCCGCAGGTTACAAACTGAAGGGCGTTAAAATGATCTACTACCTGGAGTGGAAGGTGGAGTTGATTTGGCATGCTATATGTATACGAATAATGAAGCTCAGTGGCTGAAGTAAGCACTCGGTTTGTGTTTGTGATCAACTTTGTCATTCCGTTGTTGCACCATTTACTGAATCCAACTGGAAAAGTGGCGTTTCTCAGGATGCTTTTCCACAAGTGAAATAGAAGGAATGGCAACATTTCGCCTCTCTTGCCGAAAATCTTGTTGAGGTAGTTGTACATTGATTTTCTGTCAGCTTTCCACCAGGATGTGCGACAACGCAAAAAATTCGCTTTGAAAATTGGATTATTTTTGAAATCAGCAACTTTCCATGGCTCATGTTCCAAGTCCCAGTGAATTCTTCTGCGAATGGCTTTTAGGTTGAGCTGAGGTAGTAGCTGGAGTAGCGTTTGTGACTTTACTGACTCTAAACTCATTGTTGCAATTACATTTCTCTTATTTTGCTGTAAGGTTTCCGTCCAAGCTATGTTCTCAATGCTGCTGATTTTCATTTCCGTTTCAGTTTCTTCCAATTCGGCAATAAAGTATTTGGAGTTTTTTGCTGTCAACTTATGTGGAGCCTTCTGGTTTTGTCGGGAGTACCAGAGCCAGTCTAAAAGATAACTTTGAAATTGAGCATCGTTTATGATGACAAAATAAATTGGGATCGCCAGAATTCTCACGTTAGGCACTAAACTCGGAAGAGTCTTTTGAATTTCGTGATAGGTTGCACCACCTAGCCTAAATGACCAAAACTTGGGACAAGCAAAGTTGTAGGTGTTCAGATGGAAATCATATTTTGTGATGAGGTTGTGTACTACGCCGTGTTCATATTCTCCAAAATAAATTGGGAATAATATGTCCAAATGGATTTCGCAATTCCATGGTCGGGACGTGGAGGCATAAGGCACAAAATTTATTTGAGATTTGTTTGCGATGTACTCCGACAACTTTGTAATATTTTGTTGAAATCCGATTTTGTAACCCGAAGGAGGATACTTCTGCTCCATTGTCCAAAACAGATGCCACGTTGGAAAAGGAGCGCTCTTGGAGAAAAAGAGTACTCCGGGAATAAGATTCCGTATTATTCCAGGTTGCTTTAAATTTTTCAGATTATTTCCCCCAAAGTTTGATATTGATGCAAAGCAACCTAATTCCTCGATTATGTTTAGCTCTTCTAAATTAATTACATTTGGAACATGGAAATTGGAGAATAAGTTGTGGGAAAACTGTTTTAATGTAGGGTCGTTTCGGTGTGTTTTGATTTTCGTCTCTTCTAAAGCATCTCCCGTTTTGCCTAATAAAATAGTAATTAATACTGTAGGGAGGAGTAATGTGAAACTGGCGATGGCATGCATTTTGGTCAGGAATTGAACTGAATGATAAACTGCTCTAAATTGGATTGTAAACTTTACATTGTAGTCACCTCACCATGAAACAGGACTAATGCCACAACAATTATGACTGTTTAGTTAGTCCATGACCGTCATAAGCAAACTAAACAAAAATGTTGATATTCAATTAATTTAGATTTAAAGCTAAGCTATAATCAAACAATAAAAATGATCTTTAACGATTGAGTAAACACTTCCGACAATCATTCGAGCTCTTCTTTCGTTCAGTTTGTTCTGAATTTTTTCAAAATTTTGAAGACGGTAACCTAACACTTCTCTGCTCATGTAATTTACGTGTGTAGTTTAGACTCCATTTCTACAAATTACTATAAATACATTTATAACAAGTACCTATTTTCAGTTGGACTTTTCAAAATTCCACGTTAATAAGGAAGACAATGCTGCGTTGAAAGTAAGAAATGAAAAGTAATTACATACGCGGTCAATCCCTTCGGCTAAATGACTACTAATGAGTGGATAACACAGTATTTGCTGACACCTCAGCATAGCAGCTTTCACACACCTAAGAAAATCAGCTACAATGACAAATCTTAGTAGTTTTAAATGAACGCGTTCAATTTCATTGTGTTTTTAATTTCAGAAAATTATTGTACTGTAAATTAACACTTTTAGCTCTTCTTTATCTTTTTACTCATTTTATGTGACGACAGCAGCTTACTAGCCAGTGCATATAAAATGTAGGATAGCACTCCAACTACAGTGAGTAATAGTAATACTGCCGTTAGCCACACATCAATTTGCCTTCGCTTCCACCACGGCTGGTGAATACTGGGATGTGCGAGAAACTCATGGACATTGTCATGTCTCAGCACATATTCCATCCACCATACTGCATTCTCCAGAGTTGGAATAGGGCGGTCCTTGAAAATTTTTGTGAGTCTGTTCATTCCTTCTCTGTACCTATAATTAGTCACAAAGAGAAATTGTAATATAATATTGATAACTGTGCAATTCCACATAATGACCTTTCAATAAACGAACTTTTTGTTGTGAAGAATTTCCCGAATAGCTCCCTCAAGTTCGGCTTGCTTTAGTCCGACAATCTCCAGTTTTATTCCGGCATCTCTTTTCTCAAGCCCGTCGGCATTTCCATCTTGGTCGGCAAGGACAGGAAGACATACGACCGGAACTGAGAAATGGATAGCCTCGGTTGTTGAGCCCATCCCTGTGACACAAAATTACATAATATTAATATTTGATCTATTTTCTTAAGTACGTAGATGAAATAATTTTATTTAATATCTTAAGAGTGATCAATTAATTCCCCCCTCTCTGGTTAAGTACTATTAGTTAAGCTGCATTGCGCGATATGATAGAAACATGCATGGTACCTGCGTGCGTGATAAACGCTTTTATTTTCGGGTGATTCAGTAAGGTTTGTTGTGGTAGCCACTTGGCCAGCAGGACATTCTTTGGTATGGGCGCTGCAGTTATTGGAACGTTCGATTTCCAGACAAACCTCATTTCGGGAAACTGCCCTAAAGCCTTTATGAACTCGGCCTGAACTACTTCGTCAAAGTTAGAGAAATCCACAACGGTTCCAAAGCTGACAAATATGAAACCATTGTCTCCCGAATTAATGAACGCTTCAACGTCCTGAAAAGTTGATCAAATTTATTAATTACATTTTTCAAATCTAGAATTTGTTTTTAAAAATGTTTAAATTTTAGGATACCTCAGAAAGCGGCTTTACTTTTCCCGATACCACATTTCCTCCCACAGGTATAATATTTGGAGTGAAAGCTTGGGGGGCATTAATCGAATAGTGTTGTGTGAGAAGCAATATCGTCATATTTTTCTCGACTTCTCTAAAAGGGGCCAGTTCTTTTCCTTCCCCAGCTAGACCTTCCCTTGTAACTTTCTCTAGTGCTGGATAGTACCAATATTGCCTTAATATGTGCATAGCTACCGGGGCGAGGGCATTCACTGTCCTTTCATAGAGCGTCATTTCAGCACCTGAAGTCCATCCTGTGATCTCACTTGCAATAGAACTTGTTTCATCTGGCAGGCCCTGCCCTTCCGGGAACCACGGCATACCGGATGCTGTGCAGTACGTTGCAAACTTCACATTCCAGTAGTTAATGAGACCGTAGGCGCACTCATTGAAGACACACTCCATAACTACCATGTCAAACTTGGCGTTTTTCACCCACTCCACAAAGTCCGGGTCGGAGTAAAGCAGTTCACATGCCTCAATCCCTATCTTCATGTATTCGTACCATTCATCCACTCTATTCAGTCTTTGCTTCTTTCTTATCTCGTAAAAGCTGATGTGCTTGTCCCACGACCCTCCAAACGAGTCAGCCCAAACTTTTGGCTCGTACATATTAATTTTAGATTTCTTACCTGAACCCAACTCAAAGTTTTTTAAAGCAGAAAGATACGTGATGTTATGTTTGTCGCTGAGTGCATCCATTAAAGGCCATAGTGAAATTCGAATGCTGTGTGTTCCAATGGCTCCATAAAAAAGAATATTAGCGGAAAGGCAAACTTCGGACAAATGAACTACTGAAAGAATAACCACGATAGATCGAGCTGTCGAAAACATTTTTAAAATGAAATAATATCTCTTTAAAAATATATTTTAGTTCTGCGATAGTCGTATATGCTTCTGGCTCCTAACACGAAGCTTACGTAAATAAATAAAATTGCAGATTGCCCAGTGATGAAGTAATATTTGTGCTTGCTTGGTCTTATCATATTGAAAGAGAAACTATTCAAGTGGTCTGGATCAGAGGCATATGGTTTATTGACAATATTGCATACAATAATTGAACTGTAGATTGGTAATTAATTAAAACAACTGGAGATTTCACAAAGTGTTACAAAATTAACATGACATATCTCTTGTACAAAAGGATGCACTATACTAAAGTATGTACTGTACTTAATAGTACTAATATTATAATGGCTTAGAGTTGACAGCTTTTGTAATTTGATTGACCAATCTGACAATATCTGTTCAGCACAAAGAGCCATGTCCCATCAATAATAGATACAACTGTACATATGTGATAAACGCATAAACATTCTTTTTATAGTATATCTTCACTCTTTATCCGATGCAATTACTACCTACAGTCGTTTTTAAAGTATTGCATATTCGAATTTGATTTGATAATCTACAACCACAGAGTGTGATTTTATTTGAGAGACAATGGATTCTAGTCTCTTAACTAACACCCACGTACTTAAATATACTGACAAGTTCAGTTTCTCTGTAGTATCACTGCAATTTCTCAGAGCTACTAAGGCAAAAGCATTTATGATTTTAGCATTATCATAAAACTTTGGTTTTATTTTTTTGCAATTTTCATTGGCAAACCTTCCAACACCGAACTATCTTACCTTTAATGTTGAAAAACATAGATACATTTTATGTCTTACTAGTCTTACATTAATAGTTAAGTTTGGGTGAGGTGACTTATTCTTCAGTAGCCTATCCCCATCAATCAAACCGATCGGGAGGCTCGTCGAAAGCAAACACAGACATGACCAAGATAGCTTTAGTAGCTGAACTTTAGCCAATTTCTACAACGCACAAAACGCACAAAATCATGCGCATTTACGCTCGTTACAACAACTCAACTGCTTGGAGTTGATTTACGAAGGATAAGTTACGTATTTGATCAACGCTGGGCTACAAATGCTGATCTGTGTCTTCAGCAATTAAACGCGGCACTTCCTTTACTTCTTAACGATCTACCAGCCATAATAGCAGATACAGTGGGGTTTCGTAAGATTCAGATAATCGCTACGGGACTAAAGACACAACTTGG
>JAHZND010003715.1:0-12356 GCA_027744115.1 Acrocyrtus sp. NNG-2020 | reverse complement strand
GCCCGTTGCCCGACAACTTGACGGTAGGATCCAAAAGAGCATTTTTGTAGGTTTGGATATCTGCCCGCTGGCTGTTGCCCGCCAACTTGACACTTTGGTCATATCTGCCCGTTTGCCCGACAATTTGATGCCCGTTGCCCGCCAACTTTGCGATCATTGCTCCAGGTCCTCTTGCAATGCTTTCACCTTCAGTTAAAGGTTAGGTTAGGAGATTGGTATGGATAGGCGCTGTCATTTAGCGTTAAGGTATAGTGCAAATACAGTCTAGTTGGTGACGAAAAGAGCTGATAATTTGAAAAAGAATTTGTATCCAGAATCTACAGCAGCATTAGTCTAAATAACATAATTTAATTTTTTAATGATGTACGTGCAATGTAATAATGTACATTACGCTAGGCACTTACAACAACTGTCTAAACCGGGTGCATGCATTGTGTACTATACTCAACTTACTTACTCAACGAACCATTATTTTTATCTCTATGTTTTAACATTTACGCAAAAATAAATATTAAATTAGTGTATTTAAACTTGTTGTATGATTCTTACTTTACTTTCCACACCTTCTTTCCTTAAGATACCTTAAGAGATTACAATTTACAATTATAGCAAAAGCATCTAATCCTTGTCGCCACTTGGTGGTCTGCATACANTATGTTTTAACATTTACGCAAAAATAAATATTAAATTAGTGTATTTAAACTTGTTGTATGATTCTTACTTTACTTTCCACACCTTCTTTCCTTAAGATACCTTAAGAGATTACAATTTACAATTATAGCAAAAGCATCTAATCCTTGTCGCCACTTGGTGGTCTGCATACAGCTCATTCCACTTGAGTATATACATGTTACTATCCCCCTGTTATTGCGTAGAAACCTTAAACGTCTGCTAGAAATGTAGACATTTAATGTATTTAGCTCAAAAATTGCTATTTAAATTTTATGTAATTTCAAGCCTAACACTGCAGGTTGTTTTTATTATCATGAATCAACCTATTCCCTTCACGCTAAGTATTTTCTTGTCAATTAAAAACCGATTTTTTCTAGATTAAAACTGCAATAAAGAGTAAATGAAAATTCGGAGCAATTAATTAATTACAATTAACGATTTTATTTATTTTTCATTTAAGAGTAAAATTCATTAAAATCAGCTTCGTTTCCCAGCACATAAAAAATATTGCAACAGCAAATAAAATTTCACAAAATAAAACATAAAATAGCAAGTAAAATTTTACAAAATATTACATTAGAAAGTAATTTTTTTTACAAAACATTGTTTCTTCTCAGCACCAAAAGATGATCGTTTTAATTTAACGTTAATATAAAAATGTGATATGACCGAACCGCATACTCATTATTCATCAAAAAATCCAGTTCAGCTTGCTATAGGACAACAAAACAGCTCTCACAACAACAAAGACGTCGAATCCTTCAATATCCAAGGACAAAGTTGAGTTGATGCGGAACAGAAGAGTGCACCTCAACTCCACATCAACCGTTCCGTACTACGATGTATGCATAGCAGTATAGCATTGCTTGTTGGAGAATATTATGCCATTCAGCAAGGGTAACTCGCAGCTGACATTTGTTTACAAATATTCTCAGTTCTGGTTGCGGGATTGAAGTTGACATGACAATTGTGTAGGGTGAAGTATGGCGTAAAGGTTAGTCTGTAAAAATAATTAATTAATTATTGGTGGTGAATGTAAAAAGAGTTGACTGCTAATAGCATTACTGAACGATTGAGCTATATAAAGTTAAATAAAATGGGATCGGAGTTTGGTAATTGTGACGATAAAAGGAGAAGAGAAGCCAAAAAACAATTTAAGTTGAATACGAGTGGATGCTGCTTCATCTGCTTGAGTGATGTAACGTGCCAGGGCAAGCTAAGTAGAAAATTAGTTAGTGGAGGTTGCGTATCACTGTCTGTGCTTCTCCGTTATCTTCAGATAAGCTTACGAAATGTTTTCACTGGTGCATTTGAGCAGACTCTAATTGGAAACAGTGAGGCATTCCATTCACTTGACAAATTAGATTTTGTGGTGGAAGTCTGCGGAAGATGCAAGAAGTGGATTGAAAAGATTTCAAAGTTAGTGGAGACCCTGGAGCTACTAGGAATGGAAGTCGGTTACTGCCTGGAAAACATTCAAGATTTAATTACAGAGCCAGACGACGATCGAAGTCAAATGGGGACGTTCACATATTACGTAACGGAGAGGGGTACCCATACATGGTAGCCAAAATGTTACAAAGCGTTACAGGGGATACATACATCATTTTTGAGTTTGGTACGTAACGCTTTCCTGGTCCAAAAATGGGTTGTTTTCGAGGAAAAGAGGGGTAAATTCCCGTAGATATTTTAGAGTGTTCGGTATTTTTTTAAAATCAGTACGAACATAGAATGTATGTCAGTACGTCTTCTTAATTTTGTCCTGTTTCCAAAATGTAAAAAGTGAGTACCTTTACTTCTGTTACGTTATTTGTAGGGGTACCATGGACAAGCAAATGTTACGCATGCGTTACAGGGTACCCATACATGGCAAAATTTGCTGATTTTTGCGTTACGTAATATGTGAACGTCCCCTAAAAGAACGGTGCATTGAAAAGAATGGTTTTTGTTTGTTGATTGGCATGTTATTAAATTTAAAAGTAAGTAGAGTCAGAAGCTCGTGGACGTAACTACTGGATAAGCAGAATATGGAGCAGAGGTCAAACTTGAGCTTTGTGAAGTTAGAACCATCCATATATCGATACATCATTTAATATAAAAAGACAATTAGTGAAATGGAAAGAGAAACAAAATAAGCTTACGCAAATAGGTACATACCCAGCAAAACATTTTTTCACGTTCCGATGTTGTCAGTTTAGTTAAAATCTAAAGTGGCAATAGATAAAGGGCATTCAGAGACATGAGTAGTTAAGTAGGTCATTCCTGTTTGATAGTTTGGCCTATCCTGTCAAGATATCGTGACTGGTAAAATGCATCGAAAATGAATAAGCTAATATTTGAGTTGGCTTTCTATTACTCATTCCAGCTGCAGCAAAGATCGTTTTGACATTGATGATGACATTGTTAATTTTGAAGTAAAGTTTCCTAATGATGTACAATAAGGCTGTATGAACTCAAATTACCATAATTTTTATTTAATTGCTTTAAAATTTTATCTAAACAAGTCAAACCACAAATTCTCAAACTCACACTTCGCTATCCTGTCATTTCATACAATGAATTTCTGGGATCAGTGCACTTATTAAAGTTAACTTTGTTTGGAGTCCCATCCTCACTCGGAATTTGCCACAAACCTCTCACCGGATTCTGAGTCTGGTAAGCCGGCGGAAAGATAACTTTCACTGCGTGAACATTAGCCCATCCCATTATCGCTTTATAAAACTCATGAAGATTTGTGATTCCCTCGCTGCATTCATCATCTGAAATGAAGTTGCTCACTTTATTAATATTTTCAATTTGCTTGTCCACATTTCCTACATTAAATTGAAGGATGAGCTCCTTATCGGGATATCTTTCAGCAATTTTTTCCATTCCCAGTAGCACCTCCAGCAAAGTTCGCCGCAGCCCAGAGTCCCGTAAGATGGCAAAGCTAAAATCGAAATCTAAACGATTTTCAAAATTTGATATATTCAGCTGCCAGACAATGAGTGACGTTTCGTTCCAAATCGGGTTACACTTCCGCACCGTGGTACGTATCATATTATTCGGCATATTTTTTGAAGTAGTAAAGTAATGTACTATGTCCTCATCGAAACTGACAAGACAGCCAATTTCATAATCATTTGCCATTTCCTTTGCGAATTCTACAATGCTCGAATTCACAGAAGGAATTTCATTGAAGTCATCATTGAAGATATAACCTTCACCTAAGCTGGCAATATCTTCAGATGGAAATATAATTGTGCTCAAATTCCAGCCAGCAATGGTCTGGTGATTTGTGAGAAGCTCCGTAAAATAGCTTTCCGTGGCGTTCCATAACATGCGGAACCCGGAAGAGAAGAGAAGGTGAAGTGAAGGAGAGTTGTGAGCCAGTTGGGGTGCCTTAGGGCAGTCTGAGTCCATTTCTTTCTCGTAGTTAGCGAAGGCAGACCAAGTGTCTAAAATAGGTAGAAATTTGGGAATGAATAAAAAATATTAATTTAAGCAGGTTTTTAATAAAATGATGGTCTTACATTCGCTCACAACAAGAGAATGGAATTTTTCTGTGGAGTGGCTCAGCATAGACTTCAGTTGGCACGCGGTCACGTCCACTTCCTGTACGTGAAGGTAAGGTAGAAGGCCATAACTTCCAGGAATTCTTTTCGAAATATTTTCATTTCTATTATAAAGGTCAATGTTGGTGCTTATAATCAAATCTGATCTTCCCTCCTCTGTCCAACGTTTCCCAAATTTTGCGAGGAGAATTAGCGAACCAATTTCACTTTCATTTAAGAATTTGTAACCGCTTGCTCTGTATGCCTGCAACTTCTCGTCAGCCCAGCTATAGTCTGAATACTGCCTCGGAAACAGGTTCACTTTAAACATGACCTTTGTCCCGTTGTTCTTGAGAGAAGTGGGAAGACGTTGTTCCAATCGGTACGAGTCCCTGTTCATATGAAACCGGAACTTTTCGTAGCTCAATGGAAACAAGTGATCTACTTCAAAGTAAGTGTTGATCACGTAAACGTCTGCACCTTTCAATTGCTGTTTGATGTCCCAGCAGTCATACTGACTGTCGTTGAGCATTACTCCCACTTTGAAATCGGTGTCGGATTTACTGACACCGAGAACTCTCCTTGCAAATTTTTTTGCGTACTTTACGAGGGAAATGTCCCACTTTGTGCCGTAGTCTGGAGAACCTCTTTTGTATTCTTCTAGATCACGGTGGTAACTTTGGGAGCAGCTTCCCTCCAAATCCAGTATAATTCCAGAGACGTGATTTTTCAGCGACTTCAATTTTTCCTCTGGAATTTTGGTGTTGAGGGATCGGAGTGCGTCAGCAAATCGATCCAGAGAAATTTTTCCATCCTTCACAACTCGAAAGGAAAGGAAAAGACGGGAGCCTTTGACCTCATTTCTCTCGAGTGAATCTGCCACCGGTGATAAGTCCTCAATATTCGTGAGGAGCTCATCAGTTGAATAGAAAATGTTTGGAATGTGCCGGTACTTTTCCGAAAAGTTTTTTAATAGTGAGGAGCCATGCTCACTGCTCTCTTCTGATAAGTTAGTCAACATATCTATGTCAAGATAAAGGTTCCTCGGAATGAAGATCTTTTTTGGAGCTGGGGTTGAAGGGGAATACGCTGTGATATAAATTCCTCCGGAATTGTTCATTCCAAAGTTTCCAGGTGCAAACATTCCCGATGTTAGAGAGGCAAGGGAAAGTATCCCAAAAAGGAAAATATTCGTCCCCATGTTAACCTAAAAATTTTGCTGGGTAGTCTAAGCTATTTAAAAAGTGAGATTGTCGTAGCTGTTGCAGACCACTTTTGCAGAATCTTTTAATAGCACTGCATGCTATTTATATAGTAGCATGGGTAGAAAAATCTCTATTCGTATTTAAAAATTCTACCCCAACAAAAAGATAATTTTCTGCTGGAGATGTGCACGTCACCGCTTGATCAAAGTAGATTTCCGTGCCATCTTCAATCGGAAATAGCCTCTTGTGAGTAAAAGGGATCTTTTCATAACAAAGCGACCCTTGACAAATTGACAGAGAATAAATTTATCTCACGACTGAAGTATAACTGGCTTATCATATGTGATAACTTTAAAAGTAGTTGCTTGAAATCCTTCACATTACATATTCACAGAGTTATGTAACTAGTTCAGGTTTACTGTTTGCGTAATTCCATTATTTAGGTTCGTGCATTTCAACCCGATGAAGCAGTTTACCAAGTGATTAAAGCGTCACGACTCCATATGGTACTTATTCTTATTGTTGTGGTCATGACTTGTTTCGAAATTTTTAAAAAGCCCTTTTAAATAATAATGGGAGTCATAAAACCTAAAATCCGAAAATATGATGCACTTCAATCAGTCAACTCAATTTGCTCATTTTATTGCATAGTCATGATTTGGTATAATTCATCAAATTATTTTATTTTCAAGTTTCAAATATTTATCCATATTTTTAGAACAGCATGCTAGTTGCTTTCATTGAACAATTGTTTAAAGAATCAGTACACTTGTTCCAATTTACAGTTGAGGGTGCACCATCAGCATCCGGAAGCTGCCACAGTCCTCTTACAGGATTTTGAATATGATAAGCAGGCGGAAGAATAACCTTCACACCGTGAATTTCAGCCCATGCCTCGACTCCTCTGTAAAATTCGTGCAGTATTGCGATACCAGTATGACATTCAGGTTCTGGCCCTGAACTTGTTTCATTTGCATGCCTCCTAAATCTTTCAATTAATTGATCAATATTCTCCAAAGAGATCTGAAGAATCACTTCTTTATCGGGATACTCACTAATGAATTTAGCTCTTGCAACTAGAACCCGCAAAAGAGCGTATCTCACTTTACCCCCAAGGCTGAGCTCGAAATTTATGAAGCGATCGTAATTCGTTATCTGGACATGCCACACTATAACAGACGACTCAGTCCAAATAGGGTCGCATCCAGCGAGTGTAGTCTTGTTTATGTGTTCGACCAAGTTTCCCCTAAAAGTTGGCACAATTAGTGGCAGCGGGAATTCGACTAGACAGCCGATGGCATACATTTCCTGCATTTCTCTTGCAAACCTGACCATGCCAGTGTCAATTGAAGTGGTCGAAAGGAGAACGTCCTCTGCGGGGAATATGAGGGTACCAAGCTTCCATCCCGCAATGGTCTGGTGGTTTGTGAAAAGTTCCTCAAATAAATTTTCAGTGTTGTTCCACAAAGAGCCGCTACCGGAAGTGAAGGTTAGATAGACTGAAGGTGGAAAGAATGGAAGCTCCAATGCTTTTGGGCAATTAAACACTTCCGTTTCATAATTGGCGAAAGTGACCCACGTAACTGTTACAAGGTTAAAATTTTAAAATTTTAAAGAAAAGAAAATGGAAATCTTTAAAAATGAAAATAGATTTAGCTTACATTCGTTTACAACAATAGAACGGGATTTTTTAGCGGATTGACATAGCATAGTTATCAGTTGACACGCAGTCACATCAACTTCCTGTACGTGGAAGGAAGGCATGATACCGTGACTTTTCGGATCTCTCTTAGAAGTCTCTTCTTCCCCATCGCTATTTAGAATCCGGTTGAAGATCAAATCTGATTTTCCTTCTTCCGTCCATCTCCCCGCAAATTTTCTGAGCAGAGCAAATGAGCCGGCCTCGCTCTCTTTTAGAACTTGCCCGAGTTGCTCGCGAACGTTTCTTTTTAATGCAGTGGGAAAATTGTTGGGTTGCGGTCGAATGAAATTAATTTCGAGCATTATCTTTGTCTCGTTAATTTTCAGTTCATTTTGGAAAATCTCTTTAATGCTATTGATCCTTCTTGACAACATGAACCGGAATTTTTCATAGGTCAATGGAACATTTACCCCCATTTCCATTATCATCTTAAAGACGTACATGTCAGCACCTTTTGATTGCTGCCTGAGCTCCATGTTGAATAGGTCGTATTTACTATTAAATTGTACGCCAACTTTGAAGTCAGTATGGGATTTGGCAATCCCAAGCACTTTCCTGGAAAACTTTTTAGCATACTTTACCAAAGAAATGTCCCATGTTGTAGCATAATCTGGAGAGTCCTTCATCCCCATGTAGTCCATTCTGCTGAAAGGAGGCTGCCGTAGATCAAGAAAAATCCCCGAAACATGTTTTTTCAAGGATGCTACCTTTTCCTCTGTAATCTGAACCGAAAGGGAATTGAATGCCTCTGCAAATCTCTCAGGAGGAATCCGACCATTTTTGTCAACAAACCGGAAGGAAAGATATAGATGAGAGTCGTTCAAATTGGCTTTGTCCAGGGAGTCTGCTGCAAGTGATAATTCCGCAATATTCGTGAGAAAGGTGTTTGTGGAGTGCACAAAGTTTTGAATGTGCTTCAAATCTTCTGGACATTTTTGAAAAAGGTTGACAATTCCAGTGCCGTCTTCCCATGACAACGCGTCATCAATTCTACGTTGCGGGTCTGAAAAGTAAAGCCTTTTCGGGCTAAAAGTCTCCAGCGGATGTGGATGGGGAGAAGGGCTTAGCACTGAATATGATGTGATATGAACTCCTCCGGAATTATTAGCGGAAAACTTTTCAGGCGCAAATAATCCCTGTGCAAGTTGAGCAAAGAAGATTGTTAGCAGAAAGGAAAACAAGTGTAAAAACCCCATTTTGACTTTAACCTCACCAGCACATTTCTGTTAATAAACTTTATATATTA
The DNA here is from genome assembly GCA_027744115.1 of Acrocyrtus sp. NNG-2020. Classification (NCBI taxonomy): domain Eukaryota; kingdom Metazoa; phylum Arthropoda; class Collembola; order Entomobryomorpha; family Entomobryidae; genus Acrocyrtus; species Acrocyrtus sp. NNG-2020. Next base: position 3,998 of record JAHZND010003715.1, on the reverse strand, counting down.
GATAATTGTCACAGACGGTGGACGTGCAAATACAATAAAAGCTTAAAAAGTTTGGCTGAATATTTATACTGAAGTTGAATACTTCTTTAAAAGATAGCTTTACCTTTGTTGGAGTGAAGTGGGTTTACGTGTCTCTGAAAATAGTACAACGTCATGGCTGCAGGAAATCGATTTTTCGAATACAGATGCAGTCGTGATTTTAAAATAATGCTAGTTCCTGCCTATCAAAAAATGGTCACTACAAGTAGGTGATTTTCAGTGAAATAGGTAAATACTTGAAGAAAACCTATTTTATTTCAAAGGACATTCATTAACTTTTTTGCGTAATATCATTTGATAAAGTTGAGAATCAGGAGCGAAAAGTAATTTTGCAAAGTATACATATCCGTGGCCATCTCGTTGTAGCTGATTAAGCTAATGTACACTTTTGATTAAACAATGTTACTTAATTAGTAAACTTGGCGACCTAGTATACAAGCAAGTGTTCACAAATCTGGACTAAACCGCAATCTGTCAGTAATCCATTCTAGTCTGACGTCTGCTACTGGCCGTGCACTTGTGCTATATAATTGAGTTCCTTACAATATTGATTTATGTACCTATTATGAAACAAAGCGTCCTGTCAATAATTGGAGAAAATATGAGGCCAGCTTTAATGGATATGATGCACCAGATGCAATAAATATAATGCTGGTTCCATATTGTTCTTTAATTAATTTTCAATTACGAATTTAGTGATTTACGACAATTTTACTAGAAAGGTTCGAAATTAAATCGATTTTGGGGCATTGTCAGATTTTCTGTCAAAAGTTGGTGTTTAGCTCAACTGATCATTATTCGTTAGCCTGAAAATTAAAATACTCAAATTAAGAAGTGAAATTAAGCTAGAGCTTGAAAAATTGAGATTTGCCTCGCAATAATAAAATTTCGGGATCTACCTGACGGCAAGCATCTTGAACAAACACATCTTCGTCTTTGACATGCTCCTCTAAGGCATCTTCTTCGAACTGCGCAAAACACCTGGCAAGCCCTTCTTCCAGCATTTCCAGGAATGCGACAGGGATTCTGACCTTCGACAGTAGGCGGTATCTGCAACACGACAAATCCTAATAACAGAAGAACAGAGAACGATAAAACTGAAAACTTCATTTTTGTCTTCTTTTTATGTCAGTGCCTGGGCTCAAAATCAAAGACAGGTGAGCTATTGTAATAAAATATGTTGAGCAGCACGGGTTTAAATAGTGATTGTAAATGAACCACGGCTCAGGTTGTTACGACCTTGAAGTAGTTCCGGTTGAGTTCGATGCAATAAAAATTTAGGGAAAAAGCTGTCATTCAAAGTCAAATTTTAACAGTTTGTAGGCTCTGGACTAAACCGCAATTCCAATTTCCAACCTGTCTCAGTCGTTCATATGCTTGTAACGACTTCACAATTTGTTTTAGAAACTTCATGGCAACAAAATTATTTCATAGCAAAAACCCATGCACAATTCTGTGGTTAAAATCATTACATGAATTGCAGTCTAAAAAATCATGCCAAAATAAAAATATTCAAAGCTGGCAATATGAATAAAAGTAATTATCTTTCATTCTATTTTATTGTTTCAATAAATAATTGCAATAAATATTTAAATAAATGAAGTTTTATGATGTCCATCCCAATTCCCCAACATTGGAGTCAGTACTTCCCGGACGATCCCACCTAGTAGTGGTGGATGTTCCTCCCGTAACCGCAGATCTTCTAGCTCCGGTTGCAAATGGGATGCCATACTGGCAACTATCATATCTCAAAAAAACAAAGTTATCCCTGTTGAAACCAAGAGAAGCTGCATGGTTCTGTATCGCCCTTTGAGCGCTCAAATTCAGATTTCCGGTTGCAGTGAGCAAGACCCAAGAACGCTGATTGGAGCGAGTCCAGCAGCTCAAGAGAAAGGCATATGTTCTGTGATCGGTCAGCGTTACAGTCCATCTTACACTGTCACTGCCCAGCGGTGATGGACTAATTGGAGTACCTTCCAGATAAATTCCCGGCCTGGTTGTGATTGCCCACCGCTCTAGGGGACGTCCGAATGCAAATGACTGAGCAAATTGGTCGGTTGATGTGTTATTTCTCCCATAGCAAAAGTCATAGTAAAACTCGTCCTCTCGAATTTGTCTATAGTTTGGCTCCGCACTCGCCATTCTGTACATGTGATACTTGCTACCCGCAGAAATGTATCGGAATGTGTCCACCTTTTTTTTAAATAAAAAAGTCATTGAAAGAATTAAAATTTCCGATAAATTTAAATAGTTTAAGCAGTTAAGTGAAAAACGGCTTGCTCACAATTCTTCTTTCCGCAGCTATTCCAGGGACATTCATGCAGGACCCCTCTCGATAATTGTCGAAGGACTGCAGACCTGCAGCGCTAGCCACAACAAGGGCTAAACAGAGCACCTCAAACTGAAACATTTTGTATGCCTAAAGTCAACTTTAAAACAAATTACTTGCAAATATGTAGCTTCAAACTACAATCCAATTACGATCAGACCTTTTTGGTAGATGACTTCAACTGGAAAAAATAAATTTGTTTTTATACTTGAAGCAAGCCATGGACGAAATTTATTATTTTTAAAATCTCAAGATCAGCACAATCATAGCCATGTATACTTATTTTTATTGCCTTGCTTCATTCATCGTAAATCGTCTATTATAAGTAAAGCCACCAAAACAATCCATTAACTAAGGTGTGACCTGTAAAAGACTAATAGTTAGGTGTAGAATGCATTTATAAGTAATTAAATTAAACCTAGCCCTTTGGTACTCATACTCTTAAAGGGCGTACACTTATTAATTTCAAGTGCATCTCCAATGCTATGATTTCGCAGATGATTGAACATAAAAAATAATTATTTTACTATGCTGCCTGATTTACACATATAGACTAAAGGCAATACGCCCTCGACTGATTTGAGAAAGATGGAAATGAAAGCAATAAACAATTGTTTTTTACAAAAATCTTCACAAAAATTGGATTAGTGGTAAAAAAGAGAACTAAATTTAATTACTGTTTTTGTAAGTACAAATGATAAGGACGGCAATAACGGAGTGATGATGTATCTACAAGTTGCAACTTTGCTGCTTGATCGCTCTTATGTAACGGCGCATAATAGGCGTGTACTGTAACTGGAAGTACCTATGTATGAATTGTTCTCTGTCATAAATGCCAAGTACAGTGGAGTAATACAGTTGTATATTAATGCAGTAAATAGTAATAAAGTACGAGATTGATTAATGAGTTCAGATATTTCTGGAGTACGCATGATCTCATGTTGCCCCCAAACAGAAATACTACGCCGTAATGAAGAAATAAATATATTACAGGAAATTGTTGATATTGTTGCTTAAAGTAACTGAAGAGTTTTATTGATATATGTTTATATTTTTAATGCGGTAAGTGAGTTATAAATATATATTTAAAATAGACAAAAGTCAGATTCTTGAAAAGTGTGGAATGAAAGAATAAAAATAAGAGTGTTCATATTAGGTACATACGAAAATGTGTAAACTCAAACGGTTAATTACAAAAGGTGGTATACCATTGTAGAAGCTGTTATATCACTTAAAAATTGTTTGACAGATTCTATTATTAAGTTACTACTCGGATTGAAAACACATCTCTTTCGCTATCGTAAACTCCGGATTGAATTGCCCGATTTTCGTTTCCGCCACGCCCCGCGTTGTAATATCCGCGATTGAGATTTCTTCCGCTTACTGTACCTCCAGCGTTAAACATGCCACCATTACCGTAGCTACATGTGCAGGTATTACCACGACCGCTACCTAAACTACCACCAATATTACCCCCGGCGTTAAACCCACTGCCGTTCCCATAATATTAGGACCCGCCACTGCTTCCTCCTCCAACACTTCCACTACCTCCAAGGTTGCCCTCCCCACCAACCCCGCCACCACTACTTCCACCTCCAGCATTTCCACCCCCGACAACGCTCCCCCCCCT
>JAHZND010003714.1:0-12792 GCA_027744115.1 Acrocyrtus sp. NNG-2020 | reverse complement strand
AAAAAATGATTACTCATTATTGCAAAAAGGACCTTAGCTTGTTTTGGGAGGCTGAGAGCAAAATATTATTTTTTCGCTTTCCTTTTCCCTCTCTTCAGTCCCCTTTGATTTCAATTGAATTGGGTAAATGGTAAAAGTGTAAATAAGCGGCGTTCGCTAGTAAAGGCTTGCCAGCGTCCCATCATAATTCTGCTGGTCTATTAAATTAGCTGTCTTTTTGCCAAAATAATAATATTAATGATGATGATCAAAAAAAGGCACAAAGGAGGAGGAAGAGCGTAAAAAAACGTACAATATTTTGAAAGTGAAAATCACTATTTTTCAATCCTGGCCCTTTTTTTCGCTTTGTTAATGATCTGTACACGCTCAAGCTTTAATAGTTTGGAGTGATGAGGGGGCTGATCTAAGGTAATAAAAACAGGTGGATAAATAAGTATAGTGGGAAAGAGTGTTTATGTGACTTCTTTTGTCTTTCCCATTATGAAAATTTCCGTGTTCAAAAATATTATTCAGAAAAACGACATTGGATCTTTTAAAAAAAATGTGCTCATTATGCAGCCTCGGTCCTTTTGATCTCACGCTTGCTCGATATACATTTTTCAAAGAGAAAAGGTAATTCCTTAAACCAATAATAACGCAATTTAGCATAATTAGAGTGATTATCATTACTTCACCTTTCATTCATTCATTTTCTTGATAGAAAGATTAGCATGCTATTTAGCGGGCAAAGTGGAAAAAAGGAATAAAATTGTAGCGCAGATGCAGAGAATGTATCTCGAGCAAAAAATGTGATTCAGTATTCTGCTGTGTAGCATAATGCCACCGTGAGAAAAAAATCTCTCCAGCTTAAACGCTTAAATACCCAATTTTTGGTCCACTGAATGGAGAACGGAAAAGCCACAGGATATAATTCCACACGTAAAGTAGTTGCTAACTGTAAAATTATAGGTATTTAGATTAGATTATTGTAAAGTGCAACAGTTTTTTTTCGCCTTTGCTTTTCTATAAAGTAATTATGTTGAGAGAGTAGAGTAAACACTCTTCATTCACCTTTTTTGTCAGGTATACGACTAAAAAATGAGCACCGGACGGAAGCACTCACTCCTACTAAAAAAATTTTATATGCGCCAAACGAAAAAGGTAAATAAACAATGCACACATCCACCTCTCCGAGCCAACCTTATTTTTTTTTGGTCTGGTTCGCCATTCGGTCTCTCTGTCTTTTTGGTCTTGCTCTCATCAGGTGCAGTTCACATCACGTGTAATCACCTCCAAGGTAGGATGTTGCTGTTGCATGTTCTGTTAGTCATAGGCAAAGCCAAACTGTCATGTTGGGATGATGATTATGATGATATGGGCACTGTCAGAAACAAACAGTATTACAAAAGTTGAAAAAGATATAGAGATATTATTATTGTGCGTGCGTGTAGTAAAAAAGGGAGTATGCGGAGAATCTACTTCTTACTATAAAAAAATATATTTTCTGCAATATCTTTGAAGAAGACAAGACAAGAAGACAGCTTACTTACACTATTAGGGAACACATTGCTTAAAGATATAATGAGTTCATTGGCACCGCCACAGCAGCAAACAGTAAGTAAAGTATATTTTGTGCTATGGTGAGCTTCAGTTTGGAGCAAAACAGCAGCAAACACGGCGAAGAAGAAGAAGGTTTTACCTGTACGGTATATAAAAAAATAAAAGTTTACATTAGCCAACTGATGATGCATGTAAGGAGGGGACGAAGAGTCTTGTCTTGAGAGAGCATGGAGAAGGAGAAGGAAACAGGTATTTTTTTATTTGATAAATATTGCAAGAAGAAGAGGAGAAGTGCAAGAAAAAAAAGACAGTGAGTTGAAGAAGAAGAAGCAGTTTGAAGGGGATAAAATATAATCACCTTCTGTTCAAGTCAAACTCAACAAGTCAAGCTACTCTCTGCTTGTTTTAGAGGAGGATAAATAAAATGGAGTGAAGTGTAGGGGGAATTAAGAATTTTTTTTCTGATGTAGGTAAGAAAAGGAAGAAGAGGGAAGAGATGTTCAACTTTTTTTTCCATTTTTCTCCGAAGGAGAGAAGATGAGGAGAGACCACCGGATAAAAAAATATATATAAGAAGGTGGCTAGTTTGCATAAAAAAAATTGGTGGTAGTGGTGGGACATGTTTTTTGGCATTGACTGGGTGAAACTAGAAGTAAACGCAGAGTATTTTCTTGTTTGCACCGTAACAGCTTCAAAGAGGGAAAGGGAAATGATGATCTTCGCTTAACAGCACGGCACACTGTGCTCTCATCATCAGTTTAGGAATTATATAGGACTAGTTCCAGCAAAACTGTGTGAGTTGACAGGGGAGTCATTAAAGAAAATTTTTGTTTTTTTTTCGGCGGAACACCGAAAGGTGGGAAGCTTCTAGGCAGTTTAATTTACCTTTTTAAGATAAAAAAAAGTGAGTAGCCGGGAAAGGTAAAAAAAATTTACTTAATGGAGAGTAAAAAGCCATGATCATCCTCTTATAGCTGAGTTTACTTTGGGTAGAGAAAGGCGGTGTAAAAGAAAAAAAGGGTAATGGAAAAAGACAAAGGAGGCATGTCATTCTACTCATCTTGGCTCTAAAAACTAATTATCATTTAAAGTTGAGGATGTTTACACGTGCAGAATGCGAGGGGACAGGTAGAAAAAATAAAGGAAGACTGGAAGAAAACTTTTTTTTATTTAGGCAAGACACTTTTTTGTTTGCAGTTGGTAGACAGTAGTCTTGTTAGTGGAAGGAAAAAAGAACCGCAGGAATTATGCTGTGATGCGTCTATATAATTTCCCAGAGCAGCATCAGCCTAATTTTTTTTTTGGTTTGTGTGCACTGTAGCTGTGCACCGGTACAAAAAAGAATTTTCTCTTCCCTCAGCTTTCACTAATTTACTTACGGTTAATAAGGATAATAAGAAGGAAATGGCTCGTTCAGCTAATTTCCAGGGGAAAATCGGAAAGGCTGCTTCTCGTGGAATCACTGACTACTCCCCGAGTTCAGGACATTTTTCATAATTAATCTCTCAACTTTTCAGAAGAGAAACGGATCTTCGTGCCTGATTGAAATGACCTCTCAATAAATCCATCGAGAGGAAGCTAACTGGAAAAGGGAAATCCTAACATATCTTACTTAGCACTTAGGAGTTTAGCATCTTCAACTTCTTTTTTAGGGAGTTGGAGTTGGTGAGAAGGAAAAACTTTTCCCATTCATAATTCATTCATCACAGTGACTGCACTTACATCTGGAGCTGGAAAACTGCATCCCCTTCCAATTTCCAACTCCCTCGCAGCCGTCTCACCTCATCCTCCCCAAAAAATACATTTTCTTTTCTTACATACCGCCAACCAAACAAACCAAAAAAAAGTATATATTATTGAATAAGATGTGCAATCACAAAACTGCTCTGAAAAAAAGCGCTTCGTCATTTCTCCCATATCGTTATTTTTACTTTGCACAGAGAAGTCACATCTCTCCTGAGCACTTTATTTTCCCGTCTTTCATAGCCAACAGAAGTGAACAGTGGCAAAAAAAATATAATATTAGCCACAGCGTTCTCTCTCTTCAAACATAATTTTTTTACACGACTCCATTCTACAGAGCAATAAAAAAAGAAGAGGATAAGAAATGAGAATAAATTAACAAAAAGACTATTTTTTGCAAGGAAAAAAGTAGCTGAGATGAAGAAGAGAAGGAAGTCCATTCATTTGCTAGTCTTCTTCTTCTTCCCAGCGAAATATAGTTAGCTTCTTCTTCTTCCATATCATCATCTTGTGCTCACATAAAGCAATAGTGCAAGGGTAAATAGATGGCAGACTGCAGTAAAAAAGACAAGACAAAAAATGGCAATAATAATAATGATGTTAAAAGGAACTCCAAAAATGACTTGGGAAAGAGCAGCGCAGCACAGAAAAACTGATGATATCTCTACGGCCATGATCCTCCTCACGAGGACTACGGTGACGATGATCATGATGTATGTGCACACAATAATAAAAAAAGGGTATGCAAACGGGAATATATATGAATTCCTTTGCAAACTAACAAGTAAAATTGTAATCATCTTCCTATACTCTTTTCCCTTCACAAGAAGAGGAGCAGGAAAGCAAAATGAAAAAAATAAAATTATTATATGTACACAGTAGCTCTCAAGTAGCAGCCGCGTGGTTAATGTGCAAAGAGCTAACTTCATTTTGTCTCCGTCTCATTTTTCCCCTTTTATGAAGGAGAAAAAAAAGAAGAAAAAAATATATTTTTTTATGTTCGCTGAATATCAAGTGATAATATATAACTAACGAAGGGAAACGGTAGAATGTAGAAAATACTGCAAAAAAAGTAACCCTGAAGTATATTGAAGAGCAAACTCGGCTTAATATTGATGAGCATTCTTCATCTTAAGTTTGGCCAAGCAAGAGATTAAATAAAAAAAAAGTCTCGTAGGAAAGTGCAATAATGGGAAAATATATATTTTTTTTGGATGGCAAGCCATTTCTCATTTAGTCTAGGAGGAGAAGAAGATACTCTTCCTCATCCTCCTTTTTATTCTCCTCCTGGTGCTGCAGGCGACGGGAGTGTTATGGCGGTGGTGGTGGTGGTGGCGGTGGCAATGCAGTTGCCGTTTGCCGTTGGCGGTTGGCGTTATGGAGAGAAACGTTTTTTAGCGAAAATCGAGGAGTAGTACAGTTTTGTAATGGGATATCATCCGAGAGGAGAGTATGACATGGCATAGTTTTTTAAAAATATATTATGCTGCTTTTCCTTTGGCGGCATTTAATTCGCATATTGCTACTGCAGCTGCAGTGGAAAAACGGTCAGTAAAAAATATATATATTTCATTTTACAATATGAGCTCATCATCTGCAGCGTGGGGCTGCCGTACTCTGAAATAATAATTGCTTGTCTTTTGTTATGATGACGAATCCTGATATTGATGACGAGCAAGATATAAAAAAAAGAAAGGCTAGAAAAAAATGTACACTCCGTTTTGTCAATTTTCCCGTCAACTAAAAGGAATTACGATTGCAATCGGGCAAAACGGAATTTGATGTAGAAAAAATGTCTCATAAAAAAATATTTTGTGAGCGTGGAGCCGGTGTGTAGTTAAGTAAAATGGGATTTGTGTTGTAGTAGCGGTTCAGAATTGGAGGATTATTGCATTTTTATTTTTGGGTAGAGGTAAAAAAAAGAAAAAATAGGGCTTTTCATCTCATTTCGCTAACGTGAATTTGGGATGATGACGAGAAATTAAGGGGAGATGACGATGCACTTGTTTGATTGAAAACCAAAACAGATGAGGAGGATATGAGAGAATGGCCAAAAAAAGCGGTCAGTGTTTTCTCTTGCTAACGAAATGTGCATTCAATGAGTGGTGGTGGTGGTTGATGGTGAGTAAAATGCAACTTCTCATCTTTTATCCCTGCTACCTAAATAATCTTGTGTGCTTGCTGCACCGTAAATTGTGGATGTTGAGAAAGGAGATGAAGATGAGTCAAGTTTAATAGAAAACACTTCACCATTTTTACAAGTGATTGGGAAGAAGTTTGGACTGAATGGAGCTGCTGAGAAAATGAGATGAGATGAACAAGTCAAACCTAAATTATTGATCCCGTTCGTCATTCTCATCGTGGACGTGTAGTGCTCATCATGAGCCAAAAAAAATTTCATTTGATCACTCAGTCACCGTTTTTTTTCAGCCCTTCCTCCACTCTGATGGATAGGAAGATGAGACTGAGAAAAAAGCACACGCACTCTTCAATTTTTTTTTGGATTGGGCTCAGAAAATGAATTGTTAAAATGGGACGAGCTTGAGCTTCACTAACTAAAAAAATATCTATATTTTGTAGGTAAACGCGCATAAATACAGTAGATTGTTGAAGTCTTTTAATAGCCCTTTGTATATAAGAAAAAAGAAAATTTTTCTATTGAGTGGCTATCCCTTTACTAAAGTTTATTGGATTTTGTCTGATATTTTTTTACCGTCATTCCATTTTCTAACAAAAATGAGTTGGCTTACATTCGGGAAAATTTGGGTTTGTTCATTTTTGGCAGAATATAATCCGCCACTGCCACACACATTGAAAAAAAAAAGATGTGAAAAGGAAGTATGAGAATTTTGGTGTTGGCTTCTCCGCAGGCAAAAGAACAAAAAAGATGGATGATTAGACAGGTGATCTTTTCTTAATTGAAGTTGGAATGGGAAAAGTGTGCATTTCCACATTATTTATTTTTATATTTTAATACTCCCTGTAAATAATCTCATCATTGCCATCAAGCACATTATTTACGCATTTTTACTAATAAAAAGTCACAATTTTTTGGGAGAAGTGTTGTATGCCCATAGGTAATCCCATTGTTAGGGTAGGTATTGAAAGCTCTCATTTTTATTATGCATTGTGACATGACTTTATAGCGAGTGTGTTGATGGAACCTGTAAAAAATTGGTTGGTTGCATGCAATCCTCCCCCAGAAGAGATGAGAAAAACGCATCATTTTTCTGTTTTTATATGAACTGCATGCCCAGCAATAAAAGAGCTGTGAGACAATAGGCAATATAAAAGAGAAATAGCTAATCTCAGACTGCGACTGGGACTGCACTGATAAAAAAATTCCCAATTTTTTTGTCTACTTCTTTTACCATACACTTGGACCCTGCCCATGGTCTACTTCCCCACACAGTCTCTCTCAAGAGAAAGAAGTTACAGCTTTGCCAGATATACACTTTTTAGTACTAATTTATTATTATATTTTTTTCTACGAAGATGACATTACCCGTTTTTATCCGATGGAAATAAATGTTTTTATGTCACGAACGACAAGAGTAAAAAAATTCTATTTGCACATAAGCGCCGAGAAACACACAAACTCAAAAAAAAATTGTATTTTTATAAACATCGCATCGTCGCAAAAATCGACTAACTCAGTCAGGCTTCTTCACCGGGATGCCTAAGTTAATAGTCAAAACAAACAATCGTTTTTAGGCTAATAATGAATGAACTATAAAAAAGAAAAAGTCAAGTCGATACAAATGCGTTTATAACTGTTTTATGTGGGTTTCGTGAAGGAATCCGAATTCGTTTTTCTTCTTCTGCAAGAGAAAAAAAAATATATTGTAAGTGCTACACCTGCAGATTTTTTTTATCAGTTCATAAAACGAGCGTATTTATAGCAATTTTTTGTGACGTATTCTGCGGGAGTGAGCAGACTACGGTTTAATAAAAGAAAAGGGACCGGCGGCGGGTGGTAGTGATCACGATATGATATGAGATGATGTTGATGATAATGATAGCTGGTTGGTGGCATATTATTATTACTACTACTACAATGACTGATAATAATAGCATGTCATAATGATCGTCATAAGTAGCAATAATAAAAAAAGCTGGGAGAAAATACGGCAACGAGAAAAAAAATATTTTTTTGTGTTTTTGCATGCGTCCCTCATTGTATTTGTTTATTTTAGCACAAGAAAAAAAATTAGAAAGAGAGTGGAAAAGATACTTAATAGCGTATTCCGATGTAGGCTAATGCAGAATAATTCTTAATAATGAATAATGACAGGCTAAGAAAGAAGGTGGATGGGATTTAGGTGAAAATGTAAACGATTTTGTTAGAAATGGTGATGGTGTGACAAGGAGAAAAAATATAGAATAATTTTAGTGTATGCGAATATGCTGTGAGGTATGCAAAAAAACCGATACAGTTTTTTTTCGCCGAAAGACATTATCCTTTATGTACACTGCTTATGTTATTATTACTCGTTTTTTACTATTTTATCAAATTGGTCGTTCGTGATCTTGACTCATTGAGAGAGAGTGCTTGTAGCTTATAAAAAAAGACGCTTCTCGAAATGAGATAATTTCTGGGCTCTTGCTCTACTTTTTTTAGTCCGCACTTTTCCGAGATTTGTTTTTTTTTACTTTAAAGTTTTAGGCTTCGCTCTTTGCTGAAAGAGAAACATGACCAAAATCGTATTCAAATTGGGAGAAGTACACAAAAAATATGTATGAGTAGGGAAACGCGCAACCCGGCCCATTTTAAACACAAAAAAAGGTTGTAAAATTGATAAGAGAGTTGAGTGCTCATGTTCACTCTTTTTTTTCTGTATACACCTATTTCAGCAGGGAAAAGATATAAGCTCCAAAAAGAGAGGATGAGTAAATGCATATATTTTGTATATGCCTAAAAAGCTCATCGTGAATAATTTTTTTAGATGGATGCCATTTCACAAAATTATACTTTCACAGGAACTATTGTACACTTGTATAGGTGCATGCGGCGAGAGTGTATAATCGTTAATGTTTCAACTGATAAGGAAAGAAGCGACCCTCTGAAAATAAGAGAGCTGCAACTGCAGTTAAGTGTAAAAAATGTTTAGTGAGTCCATTTAGGAAGTTACTATTTCGCTGGAGTTCTCTTAAGTGATACTGTGGTAGGCGGGGTAGTACTAAAAATGAGTCGCTCCATGTTAAGCATTTTTTTCTACTGTGCACTTTACACTTATCGCGCTACGTTAATATTGCGGCTCTCTCTCAGTGAAAAAAATGTGTTTGAAAATGGGGAAGTGAGAACTGAGCTTTTTCAATGTATAGGAAATAAATATATCTTTGGCCGCATTTATGTAGCCTAGTATCTGAAGAAGGGTAATTAAGTTTATGATAAATGAGCCGCAGCTAGGTGGAGCTTTTTCTTAAAGAGAAACGCCACCATCATCCCCCAACCACTATTAGATTCGCCCGAAACCTAAATTATAACAGGACATATATATTTTCCTTTGAAAAAAAAAGATAAATTCCATTTTGCTCATGACTTGTAGTCGATGTAAAATGTCTTTGAGGCAGAGATTAGGAGCAAGTAAAAGAAGAAAAAAGGTATTTAATCGTTAACTATCTTGAAAGGCGATGTCTTTATCGGTGTGGGATGGGAAACTGAGCAGTTTAGATAAAACACGTTTCTTGTAATTGATCTTCTCTTAATGATCATCAGATCATTATCGATGTCCAGTTGGGTGCACAGGAGTCTAATCAATTAGCCACGCACGGCAACCTAACCAGAAAAGAGAGAGAGAAGCTTCCACAGGAGCACTCGCATTCCATCACTGGGAAAACGGAGAGGCATGGGAATCGGACATTTTCGAAGCATATTAAAGGAGCTCCTTAATGACATTAATCCATCATCTTTGTAATAATAAAATATCTTTCACTGCCTAATTCAATGATATGCTTCATCTGCGATGTTTTTTGGTCAAGGCGTTTTCCCCAAAAAGTCTAATCGGATTTTATATGCGTAAATAAATCTATTGGGTATTCATACTTGTCCGTTTTGGAAAATAATGAAATTAGAGCCATCAATGAAAAATTACAAGTAGTAAAAACAGATACGCTTATTTCGTGCTAGCCGTTGATTCCTCGTAAAAAGACTGTTGTAAAAGGATTAGACAATTTAATTCTCTATTAAAATGAGATGAGAAAGAACAGGTAGTAAAGTAGCAGGTGGTAGGTGACGGTGACGGTGCTGAAGAGAGAAGGAGACCAACAGGAGCTTTGCGAGTACAAAAAAAAGTGAATCTGTTTTGTACACTTCACTTATTGATTGACAATAATCGATTTTTTTTACATTTTGCAAATGGAATTAGTAATAAATGTGGACCCACATACATCCCATTAACAATTGAGAATTTGAGCTCACAAAAAAAAGTAATTCCTGCAGGTTTTTTTTCTTCATGTAGGGACATCTCAAGAGTGAATTCACAATAAGCTTGCTCAGCAAAATAACAACAGGGCTGAAGGTGGATTGTTGTGTGGCTGTGGATTGTGGCTTTGGCTTTTGGAAGTGAAAGCCTCTCTTCTTTAAACGTGAACAAGATAAAAAAAATTACAGGAGCTGAGCAAGTCCACACACACAAGGAACAAAATTCCTAATGACAGATTGACAAGTTGACTCATTTTCGTATTTTTTATTGGGCAAGATTTATGTGTGTACCTTGCATCCATTTTATTTAAATGACAGGACAAGAGCAAGGTAATACATAATACGATGAGGGTGCTCTTATGCTCTTGCGCTTTTTTAGGCAGTCACATTCCCTTTTCGCTGAAGAAGTATTATCACGCAGTTTTCTAAAGTGGCATTCAGCGCGATTTGCAATCCCATTTCTATTCACTGCTCGTGAGCTGACCTTAATCGCATTTAATTCTCGTTTGTGCTAGCTGATCTGAGAATTTTTCAGGTTGTACATAGTTTGCTATACATTATGAAAATTACGGTATGATAATTTTCGACTTTTTAAAGCTTACTACCGGTACACGGATACGCTCTGGCTGAGTTCCTCCTATTAAAAAGTAAAAAAAAACTAAATATTAAGCGCCAGCTATTGCAGCTGTTACGAAAAGGATGCATTTTCTGCTGAAAAATTCCTGAAATATTTTTTATACTGCTAGCGCCTATGGTCACCTCTTCCTCAAAAGTTAGCTGAGCGGAATTAATTTGGTGAGTAATGTTTTTAGGGATGTGGTGGCAGCGGCAATATAATCAAATTGGATAGGAATAAATATGCATTATAGCAATTTATCCTAATATTGAAGCTGTATTGAAACAGAAAACTGAAAGTTTAGCTGATTACGAATTTCCACGATACTCCTACTCGAAGGAAAGATTTGTATTTATTACAGATTTGGCCTTTTGGGAGAGGAACAGCGAGAAGAAATAATTTTTTTTCTAGTCGTGTAGTAAATGTCCTCCTTGCCAACTCGTAAAAAATATAGTAAATGGATGCAGCCGCGGCAGAGTTTATCTCATTTTCTAGGTTGATTGAACGGGGGAGTTGTTATGTCATGATAATGCATAGGTAAATTCAGATTTGTAATTGAAAGCGGAGCTATATATAAATTATACGCTGAAAGAGATAATCTTGTTTAGAAGGTTCGCTAGCAATAATTTTTTTGGAATTGCTCGCGTGGAGGAGCGTCATTTTATAAAGGTTTTTTATGTTCGTTTTTCGCTGTCTCGATTTTATTTACGCACATTAATTTTCATCAGGGTAAGCATATCCTAACGGTGGCAAAAAATATAGCTGTGAAGGATGGAAAAGAGACAAAAGGAGAAATAGTTTTTGAGGGAAATCCCATTAGGACGAGAGTAAAGCGGAGGTAGAAGCAGAAGCAGAGGCACCAGCGGTGAATGAATTTCTCTGATTTATCTGAGTGAATCAGATTTTATATTTACAGAAGAAAGAGTTTGATTGGCGAAATTGGCATGTTCTTATTGCTTTCCATTTCAACTGCGGCACTAAAACCTAGAGAGTTTGCGGGAGAGTTTTTGGGAAAATTTTAAAAGTGAATTTTTATAGCGTTGTCATTTCCCAGAAAATGGCAGAGTCAGCAAGAGTGCACACACCATACTGAGAGAGAGCTTTAGCATTTATGCCATTCTCGCAAAAAAAAGCAATTGATGCACCACCAAGAAAAGTGGAAAGTTGCAGTCATTCCACCGAAAGAAAACTTCCCACGTATGAATTTGATTAGTGGAAAAGTGGAGTTTTAGGTACGTATATTTTTCAGTATTGGAATAAATAGGGTTTGGATGGATGGGAAGCGTATGGCTTTTTTTTAAAAAAAAAAAGACGCTAAAATAAGTGGAAACCGGAACAAGAGAAGGTGCTTAGTGCAAACATACATATTTTGTGGAATTTGGGACGAAATCAATCCATTTTAGAGTGAGCTAGGAAAGAGCTGGAACTGGAACATTTCCGGGTAAAAGTTGGTTGTGCGCTTGTACAAGGACGGGAGGAGAAAAAGTTCATTTGCAAATGAAATCCTTTTCTTCCAGTTTGCTAGATGAGAACGTACGAAAATTTGCACATGGAGCTTTTACTCCCCATCTCAAAAAAATGTATATCCAGATCTAGCCGATTTTATTTTATTTTTTGGCGAGAGCTAGTTTTTACTAGTTACCCAATCAAAAGTAAAAAGAATGTTAGAGCCAACAAACCAAAACAAGCGTACTAGTATAAAAAATAAGGTAGCAGGGAAAACAGATGAATTTACGAAAATGAAGACGCAAAGTTAGATGTGGTGGCACTTAGCAGAAGTACTGCCACTGCCTCTGCCACAGGAGTACCAAACCGCGAAGAGAAAACGAGGAGTATGCTGCCTGGAGCTGACATATTTGCGGATTTGGAGGCTTCTGCGGTTTTTCTGGCTTCTGCTCTGCTGCTCTTATATCCTATCATATTGGATGATGATAATGACGAGATGAGCATTGAAAAAACTTTAAGGCTTTTAGATTTTCGGATGATGATTGTCCAAATTTTTTCCCTCTGCTTTTTTAACATGATTATCAGGCGAGAGTGGAGGATGATGATTATTGTCGAACAAACTTTGCACATTAGTGGCGCTTCTCTCTGCAAGAGTAAAAGTTTTTGGAGAGGGAAAACATGTTTTGCTCTTCTTGTCCAGAAGAGAAAATTGATGTAGGGGAGGAAATGGAAGAGTGAAATAAATTTATTTGGAAAACGTGCCTTTGATAAGTTCAAGCGCTGAATCGGATTACATCTACGGGCCTAAAAGATAACATTTATTTAAAGGGTATTTGCGAAAAAGAAAAAAAAATATGAAATTTTTGCTAACAAAATCGATTTTTTTATATTTTCAGGTAAAATTTTCACCTTTTTCTGAAAAACCGTTTTATACGCATAAAACTTCATTTTACCCACGACCCCAATTTTCGTGCTCCTGCTCTGGACACCGGAGAAGAGAGCAGTTGGCCTTGATGCTATTTCC
>JAHZND010003713.1:0-12549 GCA_027744115.1 Acrocyrtus sp. NNG-2020 | reverse complement strand
GACAAATGCGATGACGTCTTTTCTATCTATGGCGCAGGTGCACTGTAGTAGTACCTGACGCACCGTGGGACCGTTGTTTGTATTGTTTGGGGCGTAATTTGTTGTTTGCATTTTAGATGTACTTTCAAAACATTCCAATATCAATTTTTTTATAATTTTGACCTATAAAAATCTTGTTAAGTACCATAATCTGTTGTGATCCACCACAATATTTCAAATTTGCTAAGATGCCCACTGCGTTTTTGCTGCGATTGTGATTATAATTCCGCGACCTATAGCTTGACCACTTTATCTCGAGAAAAAAAATAATGTAAATTTTATTCTGCAAATAGTCGCCAAACTGTTTGGGGTTAATGAGATCCCAACTCGCGATTCTTATTTTTTTTCTCTGAAAGGGTTGGTCTATGTCCTCTTTTAGAGTGTTTTTAAATACCAAAAAAATAATATTTTAGTGGTTCATTACTGCACCAGTCGTTACCACTTATACCACTGTCATGATGAATGGACTCTGGCTCGAGTGCAGTTTCAAGCTGAAATTTTCCTTTAAAGGTAAAATTATGCATAGGGCTGAAGCGTGTAGGTAGCTAAATTGAATAATATAAATTAGCGGTCATGCCAAGCGTAATTATTTTGATGATTGATCCCCTGCCTGCAGCAGGTCTTTATGGAGCTGATAGTGATAGGACAGATAGCTACAGCTACTACACCTTTTTATTACAGGTAAAAAATCTACAAATAGATGAGAAAGGAAAAAGAATGGTGTAATTGTAATTGCATGGTAATCACCGAACAAATAAATTTCACATAATGTAAGCGGCCACTCACACCTGTCAATTGCGAAAATAACATTTTTATTTTTAGCTTAATTAGCGCCAGAGGGTAGCACCCCAATTATAGGCTCGCTTAATGATACTTGACAAATTTTTGATGGATACTCTTCCTTGTTTGGTCACATCCAATATTGCAATGGGTCAGAGATACTTCATTACTCTTCAGAGTTGAAGCTACATTTCCATTGTAGAAATGAAATTAAAATGCGGACTTAATTTTTGCACACGGTGACTTATCGCATCCTCAAGACCGACAAATTTATCGCAAATCGTCATGCAATCGCAAAATTACAAAAGTAGGCAAGTTCATAAAATTCCTTTAGAAATATTTTGCAGCTATTTTTGCATACAATTTTAGATTATCTCAGCTGAAAATCTCAGCGTGCACTACTGTTGAGGGATCTGTCACTGTAAATTTATAGCCGCCTTCCGATGGCCGAAGGTGAGACTAGTTTGAGCTTTCCAAATCAATATGGTTACAGGATTTGTTACAAATTTCAGAAAAATTTTGGCATATCGAGAAAAATCATCAGCAATATTTTATTGGCTCTTGGTTTCATCATTCATGTATACGAGATTGCCCTCTTTCAGTAAAATGAGAAGAATATTATGCGTCTGATGCTATCATCGTTGTCGTCGTCATTACAAAATATATTTTTTGTGAAGTCGCCGGTTCTGAGCTATATATAGGCGGAGTGAGCTTGTAAGCATGGCTCATATATTTGCAGTTTACACCTTTTTTTTACATGTGCCGTGAATTGAGTGCAAAATTGAGGAAAGATTTCAAACGCCTTACGACTCATGTTCTACAACATTTTTTTTGGTTCGGTCAAATATATTTCAATTTACGGCCAGAAGCTTGTCAAACGATGCAGCGTTTTGTTCGTACCCAGCTTGAAAGCAAAGTTATGTTCTTCTGTCAGTAAAAAGATTGGCAGTTTGCTTTTTAAAAATGTATTTTTTCATAACTTACGAGGTTTACTCTAAGAACAAAAATGGGTTTCTACTTTTCGAATTGGCACACAAAACTAGAGTTCCATTGGACATGGAAGGTTAGCAAAAATCGTATTTTGCGCAGCCCATTCACCAAATCATCCATCACTTTTCATTTTCGCCCATTTTTACAATGTCTCTGGTAGCCAAAAATGCCAACTGATATTTTTTTGATTGCCAACCAGTGACCAGTAATCGGCGTTACTTCGATCAAACCCATTTTACATCATCAATAACAACTTTTAGCATATTTATCGAATGTCACTATCACTGTAAAGTGATCTCGTGTAAAATCTTACCAGCGCTATTGCTAACTTGCAGCTTTTAGGTGCGGATGCTAATCTGCTGCGCAGCACCTCCACCCGACTCATTAATGTCTTTTGGATTTTGCATAGGTAAATAAATCATTCGCTCCTTTACGCAGCATTAAAATCAGAAATTATACCTAAACTCCTTAGTCATCGTCTATCTGCTAAAAGTCTTAGATAAAATTTTCACATTTTCTTCCGTGGTCTGGTCCCAAGTCCCAAACCAACTGAATAAAAAAATTTGGTATGTGAGCAAATAGCAACCACGACGCAGCATTTTTTTCCTCTTCTGTGCTGTTTACTGATTTGACGCTAATGATAATAATAATCTTGATAATAGCATAAACTTAAAAATTGAACGTGTACACTGTACATAAAACTTTACTTGCCCTTCTTCACGATTTACAAAAAAATTTCAGCCACTTTTATTCCTGCTCAAGAAAAACCCCTGGTCTTTCCCATTCCTTTTATTGAGCACCTCCTGCTATGTAATTAGCGCTCAAGGTTCTCCACACTTTTTCGGTATAAGGGCAAGCGCAAGGAAGTAGTAAGTTCATGAAGTAATGACGTGTTTATTATACAGCAGAAGAACCTTACAGCCAGCTACAAAAAAAGGTACGGGGCAGTGAGCAGTCAACAATGGGAAGAAACGTCACCCTCACACATTATTCAAATGTGTAAAAAATAACCAGCTAACCACTAATTTATTATGTTTCTTGTAAATTATTTTTCGAAAAATAAAAATGGCCAAACCCTGAAAAAAAAGTTACATGATGAATGGCTCATGACTAAAAACTGGTGGAAGAAACGGCAGCTCGATCATCTCTAAAATATTTTAGGGTCGCTGTCGCTATTCTCTGACTGCCGTTGTTCTTTTTTAGCCTTTACTTTGCATTTCCATTTTGTACTGGCGTATTATAACGACGACAAAAGTCTAGCACTAAAAATTATGAACAAAGAAGGAATTATTATGGATTCCTCCTGTGAAGAATCCTCCCTTCACACAGAGACAATACACTCGCGAGAAGAATCGTTTTCATTAGCAGCCCGTTGTACTCTGATAAGAATGAGATAGCTTGTCTCGTGCCTCTTTTTTATTGTTTTGGTGATAAAGGTAAAGTTTAGCCACAGTCGCATAAAATAGCTACGGCTGCGTTATGTCATCGCTATTTTATCTTCGAATCGTTTAGATTCGTCCTTAGAATACCAAATTAGCTCAAAACCAACTCCTTTCAGATAATCTTAGCTGAATGAGCGATTTGCTGCGGTGGAATTTACCCTTTCAAAAATATATCGAGAAATGGGCTATCTCAAAAAGCCAAGCAATAAAAAATGATATTCCCTCGCCCTCAATCCTTCCATTTCTAGAAAACAAGCCGTCGCCATCAGCAAAAGGGCATTTTTACAACTCTCAGCATATTCGTTTTTTCTACTGATACCAAAGTCATTATTAAATAATTTATTTCTCAGTGTCTAAACCAGTCAAAAAATGTGTATTGTACCTAAAAATGCCTAAACATCTAAAAATAAAATATTTTCAGTTTGAGCTAAGCAGGCTATCATTAGCGGTGCCGCCGTCCCATAAAAAATAACTTTTACTAGATGAGCACATTTTTGAAGCTTCCCCGTCACATTAAATTAAAGATGAGAATCTCTTTTACTTTATTATTTTGACTTCTGACCAATCACGCACTAAATTTTTCCACGAAAGTGTAAAAATAATGGAAATGAAGCGTACAAGCGCTCCCCTGCATAAAACATATTTTTTTCTTGCAAAAGTTCCAGAAATTCCCAGTCTCCTCTCACTTTTGCAATGAAAAATGCCAAAAAAATTCCCCCTCAACCTACCAGAATAATTTCTCCGTGATTATTAAAAATCACACGTAGGTAATAAGTAAAAATGATTCAAAGTTCAGATTACAATTGTGCTAACTTGAAATTGCTCGTGAGCCGTAAATGATAAAGTTTTTTTGCAAGGACACCGAAATCCAACATCCTACCTAGAGAACCCTCGCCATACCTAATATTTTTTTTCCACTCACGACTTGACAAGTTGTAACAAAACCAACAACAAACAACTTTTTAAGATGAGATGACGAAATGAGTATGAATTTTTTTGGTGGAAAATTCTAAAGAGAATTTGTTTTTCACCTTAATCTAGCTGTCCGTGTGTGCGTGTGAAGAAAAATGATGAATGTGCTTGTAGGCAGTTTGGCGTTTTTATAAGGAATAGTTTGTCTGTTTGTTGATGGCGATGATGATACAAGCTTACTGTTATGATATCGTCATCGCTACCATCATCAGGGTTTTGTTTCCTCTGCCAATTTTATTTTTTTTGTCCATATTTGGGCTATTAGTACCAAAATACGATAAGACACCGCAGAGAAGTCATTACATTTTCCTTAAAACACGACCATTTCACCCTCGATTCATTACGCAAGATGAGTTTTTATTTTTCATTCATGTCCACATAAAAAAATAAGCTGAAGCAAGCCTTTGGCATGTTTTTTTTGTTTCCCTACAACAAATTATCATTTTTTAATGACAGTAAATTCATGTTGTCCGGCTTGTCTCCCTCCCTCTCGAGCTACCTCTCTTCTTTCAGTCATTCCTTAGCCGGAATCTCCATTTCATTCACAATTAGCTGCGAGATGATTTTAGTTGCTGGTTGGTGACCGTAAAGAAAAAATATGTTAGTTTCACCTTGAAATTTATAGTTAAGCTTTTTTTGTAGGTGTGCAGTACAAGTAAGGAAACAATAGGCACTTGGTGGGTGGTCAACTGGAAAAAAAAGGAATGGAAAATGTGAGCGATATGAGATGGCTTGTGTTTTTGGCCGAGGAGAAAATACTCGCAATCAGGATAAAGAGTCGGAAGTGGGGATTTTAGTGACGCCTACTTATAATAATGTTGAATCGCTCGGTGCTCATGTTCCATTGTCTAGGATCTAGAATTGTCAGCGTTTTTTCTCCTTTTAATAAGATCATGATAGGAATGTCGTGCCTGTCCCATTAAGGATAAATGCTTGTCACAGGAACTATGTGGTACCTATTCAATTTTTTTAGCATTTATACCTTGTCTATTATGAGTCTATTTTAGTCCATTGAATTTTTAAAGTTTCTTTAAAGGCTCAATTACTCTTAGCCTCAAATTGTCTTACTTTAAATACGTTGGGAGTAGATGATTAAAACTAATTCATAAATTAATAGAATAAATGCTGGACGTACCTTAAACCAAAAAAACGAGCAGATTTTAATTTTGATCCAGGGTTAATAATCCTCTGCAAGTGATTATTGATCAGTTCTAAATTGATGGCAAGTTCTTCTGTTTAGTCCAGCTCCCTTATGAACCAATTTAAAACGCAATACATCCTCCCCAATATTTTAAGAAGTTTTTCTGGCTGTCAGTATAGCCCCAGTGTGAAATCACAACTGCACTTTAAAAGGATCGATTTCTTCAAAACTGATCACTTTTTTTCTGTTACTTCATCCTCAGCAAATATTTGTTTGGTATATAATTACAGCCGAGACAAATGAACAGGTAGTTAATCACGAACACACACACCTTTCTGGTAACCCTGAAGGAACTCTCCTCTCCTCACCATAAACAGTTATAAAAATGATTAATATTTGAATTGACAATTAACAGCAGCAGCAACAGCACAAGGCAAACACTCCTAGCTTACTCAATCACAAAGCAAACTCTGACCATTCCTCTCGCCATCAGTTACAGGGATAAACTGAATTTACTAAAGGATGTTGAAAAAAAGTACCTTCCTTGACAATGCACGCCGCAGCACTAACTACAGCCATTTCACTTGCACTTCATTCTGCAAACTGAGAACGGCACAGGGCATAACATTATTGCAAAATGCCTTTTGCACGGAACAAAATAAGCATTGTGTGCTATCTGCACCCTCGGCAGACCTTCTTCTTATAAAATTCTAGAGAAGGCTCAGTATTTTTTTTACGTTTTGTAATCCTAGCCGTGTGCACATTGCTAACCACTGTGCGAGAAGTGATATATTAGTGGAGGGTATTGTACAGTGATCTTATAGTTACAAGATAAGATCATGTAATTTGTTATCGAAATAATAGAGTAGGGAATGACTGAATTTGTTTTAGTTTTTAATGCATCTGACTATGAGCAGTAGCAGAGTAAACCGCTTTGTTACGAGATAAAAAAAAAGTTGTACCTTGTTTGGTATGATGTAGGGTACTTTTAAGTGATTTCGCATTGTACTGCTACTGGGATGATTTATTTGAATTTAAACTAGCTATTAAACAAGGTGTAGTCGTGAATCGTGAGCTGATTGTCATCAAAAATTTATGTTAATTTTTTTCTCAAAGATTATAGTGAAAATGAGCACGGAGAAGAATTAAATTTATTTCAGGAGGAACTTGATACTTCTGGAGAGGAGAGAAAAAGACGTACTTTTATATTTTAGCTTGTTTTTGATTTATGACCTATTCATGAAAACTGTAATTATTAACAATATTTACTAAAAGTTTGCAGTTACATTATACCAGAAAGGTAGTATTAATATGATTTTCGGATTTTTTATCCTCCAAGCAAAAGAAACTGTACTGTGTTTGCATTAGCAACATTGACGCAGTTGAGCGGTGTCATTTCCTCGACGAAGTTGTCCACTCCGAAAGATATCCGAATATCCCTGCAGGATCGATGAAATCTGAGGAGCCACTTCCGTTTACTCTCAGGGAGCCCTTTGGTTTGGTAGCCTTTCTTGAGCAGCTTTAACACCTTCTTAGATTGAATATGACAAAGTGCCATGCCACCTACTGCTACCGTCATTGCGAGGAAATCGTCCAGTAGAAGAATGAAGAATACTGCTAGGATCAGCATGTTCTCTGATGAGAGTGGAGTTCGGATTAAAATTGTTAGTGAGGCGGAATAAATGAAGGCGGGCATTGCAACAAAAATAGGGAGAAAGTGGGAGCGTCCGATTTCATTATGAATTGATGAGAGGAGCTGTACCGTCCTCCATAAACTTGAGATGTGATCAAGCTCTTTTTTGAAGCTCCAAGGGCGGGTCAACTTGAAGATGACGCTGTTAAAATTAAAAATAGTTAAGTTGGATAGTTAAGTGCTTTTAATTAGTCTTATGGATATTGTTATCGGACTAACATTTTTAAACAGCTCTGCAGTCCAATCACGGATAATATGAGATGGGTGCTGACAATAAATACTACCATTCCGTCCAGGGTGGCCCATGCCCACTGGTTAATCAGAAAAACTGCCACTTTTAGGATGTAATCCGCTGTACTTAACTGAACTGACTCAGATTTTTCTAGATGATTGCACTCCTTCAACAACCAGTATCCAAAAAGGGATGGCTTGCATGGATTAAATCCATGAATTGCATACACCGATCCAGTCGGAAAAGTAAACCAGGAGAAGTATGACCCATATGCAAATAGTAAATTGAAAACCTCCATAGCTGTTTCCCGCTCTTTCATTTGCCTTGAAATGTTTAAATATTTTCTTTGGAAGGACAGCAGTCCATTTATGTGAACGACAAAGGATCTTTCTTTTTTTAGGAAATCGGCCAGCCAAAAGTTTCCAATCCAGAGAATGCCGACTAGCAGCACTGACTGAATTCGAGTGACATTTGTGAGCCTCTTATCCTGAAAAGTTGCAAAAATTTGAAGGCTTATCAAGGAAGTAATGGCTTTACCCAAGTGGAGTCTCCATTGCCATCCCGACTCTCCTCTGCTAAGATTATCAACAAGGTGCAGTTTCTTGGAGTACTTGTCCCATTTCAAGTTGCTTATCTGGAGAAAACGAACCAATTGGCAATGGAGGGAAAGTAACCCTGGATTTTCTACCAACATCTTTGTCTTTACAGGTACGTATGGGTAAGAGAGGTTACCTGATCAATATGCCAGTGAGAAGTAACCTGACTAAATCATTTTTTTCTTTTATGAGTTAATATGGATCTTAGCTGTACCCGAGCAGTCATGCTACCCTGTGCTTTGCTAAATGGAGACTTCTACAAATTGAGAAAGCAAGACGTAGCATAAGTATCGGAAAAATAAATTCTGCTCGTATTTTGGCTATCACAGGAATGAAATATTAATTTATTCTTAATAATTACAATATATCGTCGAATACTTCTATTTGTGAGATCGAAAATACAACAATTTTAGACACGCTCCTCTGTGAATGCAAATTTGGGAAAATGGAAGCTACTATTTTTTGGGGGACATTAGACATTTTCAGCCGTTTTGTGAGCTCAACTCAATGTTACAGCAAATTATTACACCTGGACAGGGAAGGTTCGCCAATATTATTTCGTTCCTGTGTAGGCAGTTAATAATTTATACCAGTAAGTTTGGAGCAATTAACATAAATTTACGCAAAAACGTAACATGAAAATTTCCAAATGAAAAAACGTGACGTGCAGTATACATAATGTGCATGTACATGTTAAAAACTATGCTTATTTCTGTTGGCTTATATGCCTTTCTAAAAGAAAACCCTTCGATTAAGCCAGATTTAAGGACACTAAACTTTTATGCTTAAGCACCTGGTGGCTGGTACGATCCAATTTCAAATACTAATTGTATGTTCCCTGGAAGTGATTAGCTTGATTATTGCAGTGGCAATTTGAAAAAATGACGTATAATTATACTATACCAAGTTATAGCTCAATTAATTGTTTAAGATCTCCTTTCTCTGATTTTACCATCGTAACCATGATATTATAATATTCGAGTAGATTTCTCATAATATACAATGCAGGAACTCTTAGTAATTTATTGATTGATCTATTTAACGTTCGATGAACTCATACCAGCAATATCTGAAATGAAGTGAGTTGATTTTGTTTTTGTAATCAAATGAAATCAAGAAATGGTAATCTATAAATTTATTTATTTTTGCTATTTAATAATGAAATTTAAATTTAGGCCACAGTAACTTTTCCTGATCATATCGGACCTCGTTGCGGAAATGGGCAAATTATATAGTCCGCAGTCTTAAAAAGTTGTCGGATTCAATCGAGTCTTGTAACATAAAACTGTATGGATAGAGTATATTATAGTGAAGGCGAGGCTGAGGCACACATTTTCCTGCACGTTTCCAGAACAACCTCAAAATGTAATGGACATTACAGCTTAAATTCCATTTCTGGAAACTGTTGCAAGTTTAAACACCAGACCAATGCAGTATTTGAGCAGACTAACAGTTAAAATGATAATTATTATGAACACGCCAACCGACTAATTAAAAAATTTAAGGAATCCAGCCTCACTACTGGCTAACAAGATGTACGTTTCACTTTATTGAATGGTACGACAGAAAAGTCATGTTCGACAACGTGAAACACGCCTGCCGGCCTGCCTGACCATTCATATTTATAAATTTCCCGATTGGAATTCAACTGCTAAAAAACCGTTACGTTGACCGTCAGTTTTACCTAATGCCATGACTTCATAACTTTGGACTCTTCTTTTGATCGCGTATAAATCTTTAAAGTTGAAACGCCTTTCAGCACAGCAAAAATTTACGAATAACAGTAACATTTTTGAGAATGCTTATAAATTGTATTGGTGCAATTTCCATTGGAACTATTCTATTCCGTTCTACGACTGAGTGTCACGACATTCACCAAAATAAAACTATTATTAGATTTCTGCGCCATTTTACCAAGGTGGCGGCATAGACACAGCTAAAGAAGTTCAGGAAAAAAGGGTTAGCTTTTACTCTTTTACTATTAGTATCCTGTTGTATCTACAATTCTATATTTAATTTATTTTCAGAATTTTATAGCTTCAGCAAGTCTACATCTATTTTTCTGAAGAATTATCAAAACACAGACACGACACTCATTTTCTGGTTAAGGTGAAGATAACATTTTGTTGAACTGGTCAAAAATGTGTTTTATACAAGCAAAATTTCTATTACGAATTCCGAACTTTCTATTCATTTTAAAAACTTAAGATATAATAGCGCCACCGCCAGTATATTCCTGAATTCGTTTTCGCTTCCTGATTTATGTATACCTTAACTTATGGAAGAGGCCCGAGGTTTATCAATTAACAATACTAATAATTAGGAATTTAGTAAGAAACGAAAAACAGAGCCTCTTTTACGATTTGAGCATTAGGTATATTGCGTGAAATATTAACACAATCTGGTGCCTAGGACTATATTATATGCATTTGACGTCAAGAAAAACTACCTATATTTAAGTAAAAAAGAAAAGTTACGATTTGTAACAGTTAAGAAATAAACGCCGGTCTTTAAGAACGTTCTTAAATCTCTTCTGCTGGATAAAAACCAATAGAAACGGAATTAAAAGAAAAATGCTGGCCATAAACTAATTTTATGAAAATAGTCCTAAAATATCTTGGTGAAAAGTTTCCGAAGACCACAAATAGTTGTACTATTGTAACTTATTATATTATTTGAACTTGAAGTATGGAAATTTACTTTGAGAAAACTGTGTCATCTTTCCACTCCGCGTGTCGATTCTTTTATCCTGCCATTCTAGAATGGGATAATACCACTAAAGTGTACATTACATTTGGAGGCTATAACAGAAAATACAGAATGTACAGGTTTATGTCTGGAATTGTCGTCTCACTGCTGCTAGCCGGATCCCTTCCCATCATTCTAAATCCATTTAAGTTCTATGTGCTCAACGTCATTTTTGGATTTTTCTACATATCGTTTGCTAACTTGTTGGCAAAGTACAGTTTGCTTCTTGCAAAAAATGCAGATGATATTGTAGTTGCTCTTGGATATATGAAGAACCTGCTAAAAACGATAGGTATCGTTAATTCTTGTAGAATTTAATGAAAAACTCGGAACTTGTATAATATATTAAAGTAAAAACTATTTTTTACTTTTAGAAATATCAATTCCTGGTGCGGGCGGTGGACTTCAGGGAAACTGGAAGAGAAACAGTGTCCTCCTCGACCTTTGCTGTCGACCATTTTGCATAATTCTACCAATGCTATTTCCTGCATTTGTTGTGGTGACAAATTTGGATCCCTTTTTCTACGTAACAAGCAATACGTATATTTGGGAAACGAAAATATTTCGAGCTTTGGCCGATGTGCTGATAACACTTGAAACATTTCGAACTGGATCAATGGTCTGTCTGATGCTGTTCTACTGGCTGGAGCTTCAAACAAAATATTTTCATATTTTGTCCAAAGTCGATCCCTCCAATTTCCCGATGTGGTTTCGCAGATCTGCAGTCGCTGCAAGAATTTGGGAAGAAAGCTTAAACAAACTGGCAGCTGCAATGCTGTCCTCATACTACATTCCTATAATAGTATGTAACCTGGTCACTATCAATCACCTCTCAGCCCTCCCTCTCGCAGTTGCCTGGGTAGCCCCGTACATATCAATTTTGCTATCTGGAATAATTTTTCTAGTGCTACCATTTCTAATTAGTTGTCATGAGACTACAAAAAAACT
The DNA here is from genome assembly GCA_027744115.1 of Acrocyrtus sp. NNG-2020. Taxonomy (NCBI): domain Eukaryota; kingdom Metazoa; phylum Arthropoda; class Collembola; order Entomobryomorpha; family Entomobryidae; genus Acrocyrtus; species Acrocyrtus sp. NNG-2020. The sequence goes on along the minus strand of JAHZND010003713.1, from coordinate 968 downwards.
GATTTTCAGGATGTCCGTTTACTCTAAGCAATTGCGCCGGGGAAATTTAACGAGCAGGAAGATTACTCAATTGAGTATGAAAGCACTTCGCCCCATTTCAATCAAGTGTGGGAATACATTCACTTTAAAGCAGAGCACTCAGCTCACGTTATTCGATTCTATTGTACAGAACTCAGTGACAGGTAGTTTGATGTAAAAATGTCACGATTCTGGTAACTTTACTGCCAACGTTGTTGGACCGAACGTAAGGAGTGAAAACTACGTTGTTTTTCAGTTCTATAAAACGCCGCTTTCATTTATGTGATGTCCCTAACGCCTGAACTGAGAATGTAGAACGTTTATGAGGCCAGTGAAGTCTGGAACGGTTAAAAGCAGTTTTCCGAGGTTTAATTTCCATTTCCTGAACTGTATTGGTGTAAATATTTAAAAATATTACCTATAATCTATGCCTTAACTTACCTAACCTCCAAAAAGAAATGAACTTTTTACTTAAGGACATTATTCATAAAGTTACTGGCATCACAGGTACGCGATATATTGTATAGGCAGACAAATAAGAATGTCACATTTGTCTGCCAACGTCCAACATGCCTACCGGCTTGATAGTGTTTTACCGTTTTTGTCCACTTGGAATTTAGAGAAGCTAAAAAGCCGTTGATTTACTTAATGTCGTCACTTCAATATTTTTACATTACATCGGATGGCTCATGAATCCGTAAATTGAGAAGAGAACGCTTGGCAATATAGTTAAAAAAAATTAAACATTCTAGCAGTAAATTTTTTACAAATGCTCCAAATTTTATTTTGTTTGTCAAATGCTCAAAATCAACTGGAGCAACGCTCGTCTTTTCTTCTATTCTCTAAGACTGAGCCACGATAGAACGAAAATAAAACCATGAAACTATAACTATAGATTCTATATTGACATCAGAGTACGTGCGACAAAGGAGAAAGGAACGCCATGATAA